>VWPW01011387.1:607117-635690 GCA_013389825.1 Crypturellus undulatus
GCGGCGCTCCCTCCCCCTGCGCCGCCCGCCCGCCTCGCAGCCGTCACTCAAGGGCGGCGCGCGGAGGCCGGCGGCGGCGGCGGGCGGAGAGAGAGGCAGCTACGCCACAGCCCCGCGGCGGCCATTCGTGGAAAAATAGGCCGTCCCGCTCCTCCCAGCTCCGGCTGCGACCGGCCTTCTCCCCGCTACCCCCACCCCACCCTCCGCCTCCTCCTCCTCCTTCTCCTCCCCCCTAGAGCGGCGCCTCAGCGGGGCATTACGCGGAGGCCGGCGGCGGCGGCGGGCGGAGAGAGAGGCAGCTACGCCACAGCCCCGCGGCGGCCATTCGTGGAAAAATAGGCCGTCCCGCTCCTCCCAGCTCCGGCTGCGACCGGCCTTCTCCCCGCTACCCCCACCCCACCCTCCGCCTCCTCCTCCTCCTTCTCCTCCCCCCTAGAGCGGCGCCTCAGCGGGGCATTAATGCGGGATGAGCGGTATGTAACCCCCTCCCTCCCGTGCACACCCCNCTGCGCCCGTCGCCCCCCGCCCGCCTCCCCGTCGCCCCCGATGCCCCTTCCTTGCCTTCCTGCGCGGCGTGTCCCTCCGCCTTGCCTCCCGCCTCCATTCCCCCTTTCTTCGCTATCCCTCCCTCCTGTGCACATCCCTCCCTCCTTCATTCCTCTTTTCCTCCCTCTTTCCCTCCCCTGCTCAACCCTCCTCCTGCCCCCTAAAGCATCGACGGCCACTGAGTGGCCGTCGATGCTTTAGGGGGCAGGAGGAGGAGGAGGTTTGTGGGTGGTTTTTTTCCTGCTGTCTCCGGGAGAGGAAACCAAACCTCCCCTTTCTGGGTGTTAACTCTCCAGCCCCCATGGGTTGGGTTTCAAACCACGTTTCTTAGGACTCGCTCTTTTGTAATAATGATTCGCGTTGTTGTTTTCGTGGAGAGGTGAAGGCGAGGAGCGGGGAACCAAAGAGGATACGCTCGTAGGTTTTGTTATTGTATAAATGGAGGTGAATAATTAACCTGTTACACTTGATATTTTTGCAGATCAAAAGAAGGAGGAAACTATGCCCACAGAGGGAGAGAAATCTCCCGAGGCAGAGAATAACAACAATAATAATAAAAAAGGGAAAACTGGAGGCTCACAGGTAAAGCACACACGCCCAAATAGGGAAGTACCCAAAATATTAGCATTTAAAATGAAATGTTCAGCTAACTGCATTTCCTGCTCAGGGCATCTTTCTTTGGTTTGGATGAAACATGGTTGGGTGAAGTATCTTTCTGTACTGCCTGGACATGTTTTTTTGGTTGCATCTTACAGTGATCAGCTCTTTCCATATGTTACAGGCATATATATTTATTTTTACTGGGGGAACGGAAGGGAGATCATAGTGAGGACAAAACAGTTCTGACTGTCACATATTCATTGATAACTGATGGTCTTATTTTTCAAGATTATTCACAGGAATACTTACTTCCTCATTTAGTGCTGTGTGATTGGTCTCTGTATGCAGAAGCTCTTTCTTTTTTTTTTTTTTTTTTTTTTTTTTTTTTTTTTTTTTAAATTTAAGTGGTTGACTGCAATAGATGACAGTATATTTAGTCACNCTTCCTGTGTAAATTTGAACGGTTATTTCTGGTGGCTCATGCTCTTCTGAATCTGCTCTGTTTTCTCTTTATGGATAGGATTCTCAGCCTTCACCTCTAGCTTTGCTAGCAGCCACTTGCAGCAAAATAGGAACTCCTGGTGAGAATCAAGCAACTGGACAACAGCAGATTATTATAGATCCAAATCAAGGTTTGGTGCAGCTTCAAAATCAGCCACAACAGTTAGAATTAGTAACAACTCAGCTTGCTGGAAACACTTGGCAGCTTGTTGCTGCTGCACCTTCTACTTCAAAAGAAAATAATGTTGCTCAACAGGGATCTTCAGTTGCTTCCAGTACAGCTAGTCCCTCCAGCAGTAACAATGGAAGTTCATCTCCTTCAAAAACCAAACCGGGGAATTCTTCTGCAACAAACCCTGGACAATTTCAAGTCATCCAAGTACAAAATCCAAGTGGCAATGTCCAATACCAAGTGATCCCGCAGGTTCAGACAACAGAAGGTCAACAGATTCAAATCAATCCTGCTACTACTACTGGTCTACAAGATATACAGGGTCAAATTCAGCTTATCCCTGCAGGGAATAATCAAGCTATTCTCACAACTGCAAATAGGACAGCTTCAGGGAATATTATTGCTCAAAACCTAGCAAATCAGACGGTTCCAGTTCAAATTAGGCCTGGTGTTTCCATACCACTGCAACTGCAAACTATTCCCGGTACTCAGGCACAAGTCGTAACAACCTTACCTATAAACATTGGTGGAGTAACCTTAGCATTGCCTGTGATAAACAACGTGGCAGCAGGAGGAAGTTCTGGACAAGTTGGCCAGTCTACTGAGAGCGGAGTTTCCAATGGAAATCAGCTAGCATCTACACCTGTCACTACTGCCTCCGTTAGTACAATGCCAGAATCTCCATCTTCATCTTCCACCTCTACAACCACTGCCTCAACATCTCTAACTAGCGGTGACGCTTTAGTAAGCTCTGCAGAAACAGGTCAATACACAAGCACACAGGCGGGCAGCAGTTCGGAGCAGACGGCTGAAGAACCGCAGACAACTGCTTCGGACTCTGAAGCCCAGAGCTCCAGTCAGCTCCAGTCGAACGGACTACAGAACGTCCAGGATCAGTCAGGTTCCCTTCAGCAGGTCCAGATTGTAGGCCAGCCTATTCTCCAGCAAATACAGATCCAGCAGCCTCAACAGCAGATTATTCAGGCTATTCCTCCACAGTCATTTCAGCTCCAATCAGGGCAAACTATACAGACCATCCAGCAGCAGCCTTTGCAGAACGTTCAGCTGCAGGCGGTGAGTCCAACTCAGGTGCTCATCAGGGCTCCAACTTTAACACCATCAGGGCAAATCAGCTGGCAAACTGTGCAGGTTCAGAATCTACAGAGCCTTTCCAATCTTCAAGTTCAAAATGCTGGGTTGCCCCAACAACTAACCATTACCCCCGTGTCTTCAAGCGGCGGCACAACTATTGCTCAGATAGCACCAGTAGCTGTTGCTGGTACCCCAATCACTCTGAACGCTGCC
Source organism: Crypturellus undulatus (assembly GCA_013389825.1). Lineage (NCBI taxonomy): Eukaryota > Metazoa > Chordata > Aves > Tinamiformes > Tinamidae > Crypturellus > Crypturellus undulatus. The sequence continues at coordinate 610,242 of VWPW01011387.1, forward strand.
CAGCTTGCTTCAGTCCCCAATCTCCAAACAGTAAGTGTTGCCAACCTGAGTGCTGCAGGTGTTCAAGTTCAAGGAGTTCCAGTTACCATTACCAGTGTTGCAGGTGAGTGGTCTTACAAACTATTTTACTACTACAAGAGTACCAGACAGTTTTTTAATGCCTTTTTTTCTCCCTCTAGTCTTTGTAGTAAATTCAAAACTCTTAACTATAGAGAAATGTTATCACAAATTCAGTATTTTAACATAGCAGACATTTCTCTAGACATAGTTATGTTAATATTAGCCATTAGCCACAATATTAGCCACAAGTTAATATTAGCCATTGCATCAATATGTGCCATTGCCTCAGTTGAAATGGAACTACTTGTATTTAAGACAAAGAGAGGAAAGCATCATTTAAGGATAGCTGCAGAGACACATAAGGAGGGAATATGAGGCTGTACTGTTACAGCCTGTACACTTGTTCCAACCAGGTACTGCTAATTTATGCTGTGCATGAAGGTGCAGGGAATGAGGAAAGGGACAGTGAGTGAACTGGAGAATCTTGTGTCATATGTGTTTTGTATGGAGCTGTCTGTTTTCTCCATTAACTCCTAAAGCTCATTCCCCTGTGAAGACATTAAATGGAATATGGTACACTTATGCACAGTAAGAGTCCTGTGATTTACATGGTGTGTGTTGTGGGTTTTTTTTTTTTTTTCTTCTTCCCAGTACTTCAATATTGAACTTCTGAATTGTGTTACGGTGTTCTCTGTGATGTCTCACAAGGGCATCTCTATAAAGCTNGTACTTAATATTGAACTTCTGAATTGTGTTATAGTGTTCTCTGTGGTGTCTCACAAGGGCATCTCTATAAAGCTTTTAAACTTTGAAAGATTTTATTTAAAACTTGTTTTAGGGGTTCTCTTTGACAGCTAAATAACCATTTTGTAAGAACTTGATTTAATTCATACAAGTCTTCCAGTCTTGTAATTAAACTTGTGATATAAATGTTGTGTCTGCAGTTGGGCTGTAATTTTTTTATGGTTTTATAAGCACATCTAACTGCTGTCCATTTGACACTAAAAGTATCATACTGGCTTAATAAGGAGCAATTTTGCACTTGAAGAATTTTATCTGCTATGGTACTCTTTGGCACCTAATGGCAGGTTGAAGTTTTAAGAGCTGGTTTGGAAGCAGTAAATGTAGTTTACTGAAGAACAGTGTAGGAATGTTAATCTAGGTAATCAAAACTAAAATCTTGACCTTCTGCTGTTCAGTTTTAATGTTTCCAAACAAATTTTATTGCTGGAAGTGACCAAAGTGACCATAACAATAGGTTATGGCCTAATTTACCTTGGAAAGTTTTCCTTGGTGGAAGAGCTGATTGGTTACAGCTGTTAGAGAAGTTGATACTTTGATAGATAGGAAGTCTGCTCTGGGAGGTACCTGGTCTTGGTGATAGGGTGGAAATCTCTCAGCCAGGTTTTGTTTGTTTGTTTTTCTTCCTCCTCTTTCTCTCAGCTGTAGTGGCTTCCAGTTGTTTACTAGACACATGTAAAAACTGTGATTGTCGTCTTGATCGGTTACCTTGGTTGCACTTCTGCCTGAAATGTCCTCTGGAAAATAGAAGGATTGACACTTACAACTGAGGATGAGAGAAGGGAAGTCAGCTGCAGATGTGGTCCTTAAAGAAGCCTTAGTCATACCAATCCTTGTGTGTGGTGCTGTTTTTTGTTTTGTTTAACTTATACTGGCATAGAGGTGTTTCTGTAGTGTGTAGGGAGGAGGAGGGTTGACTACTTTGATTTTCCACACCCCACTTCCTTTCCTCCATGCTAAGGTACTATATCTGTTTCTGAGGCTTGGTTAGGAGAAAAATGAGATCTTCGAGAAAGTGTGAGTTCATAATCAAGAAAGAGAGGTCACAATTTCCTCTTCGTTGTTTATCTCCTGCAAAACTTCCTAAGGCTGCACTTTGAGATTGGGAGACATGATAGCATAGCATGGAATGGAGAGAAAGAGTATGAAGTGCTATCCTCTTATTCATGCTATATTCAATATTCAAGAAAAGAATGGTGTATGAAACATCCTAAAAAACTAAAGTTTGCTTACCGCTTGTAAGGAGTAAGTTAGTAGCCATGATCAAAACAGCTTCAAGTTCAGCATTTTTCAATTTGAAATGGCTCTTGGTATTTTGCAAGGAATTTAAGAAAATAAATGGCTCATCTCAACATCTGCAGACTGGTATTTCCATTCTGCCTTTGCAGTACTCGAATCTGTCAATGTGTATTCTTTTATATATGAATTGAACTCCCCAGAAGTTCATCATTTGCTACAAGTGAACTGTAAGAGTAGGCATTTAAAAATAAGCTATATGTAGGATGTCCAGAAAGTGTCAAGGGAACAGACTCAGAAACTCAGTCCATGTGTCAATTCAGGTACTCTATCTTTCTTAGAAGTAAAAATCTTTCTTCTCCTTCAAGCAAACCCAAACAATCAAGCCACTAGTGTTTTTTTGGGGGGAGGAGAAAGTACTTGTCTGAAATAACTATCTTTTGTTCCTGTTATATTTCAGTTATATGAATATCAGTTTTCCTAGTATTATTGCAAAAGAGTAGTTTGGGTAATGAGAAAATAAGAAAATGCAGTAAATCTAACAGTAAAGCAATAGGACTCTTAACAGGAATAATGAAATTCTTTAGTTTAAAATTCTCGGGGAGATGTTAAGCTATAGAACTATGTTAGGAAAGCTCCTTTGGGCATTAATATTCTTGTCAAGAAAATTCTGGAAGAGATATATCTCACATTGGGAGAGAGATTAAAATATTCAGGTGAATATTTTTGTTGGCTTATAACTTGAGACCAGACATAAAGAACAAAGGTTCTATAGGCTTCCCTATAAACCAAGGAAGGTGAATAATGTGTGGATTGTGTGGAGTTTGTTTGTTTGTTAGTGTTGATTTTTGGTGAGTATCACTTTTGTACACTTTTGTAATTTTATGATGTATGGGCAAAAGCAAGGCACTTTCTGGCCTAAGTGACAATTTATTCAACATTAGTGAAATTCTGTGGAAGTAAAAGACCTGCAAAGCATCGGTTGAAGCAATAATTAAGCACAGAAGCAGGCTGAATGAGGAAGAGTTAGAATATCTGAGCTATAAGAAAAACCTATAAATAATGATTTAATTCAGAGATAATCAAGCTATATCTACTAAGTAAAAGCAAGAGTGTTTAGTTGAACATGTAAAACTACAAATATCTGGCTTGCTATGAGATCAGTTCTGTTATAGCCATCTTTGAACAAGTTTTGTGTTCTGTAAGTGGTTTTTTGTGCTTTTTTACCTCATTCTCTGGGGAAAGGACAGTTATGTTAATCTGAAGCAAAATAAAAAGAAAAGTACATATAGGCTTTCTTGCGTGTACCAAACTCATATAGGGTAAACTAAATGATGTACAGCTACCGCAGAAGTCTTAAAAAGGCAAGAGAGCTGTAATAGCTAGGTAGTCAGGGATTTCTACATCCCCTTGAAGTAGGATAACCTTTACTAAGCTTTATTTTCAGGCCTTTTAATTCATCTGGATGCGTTTACTTGATGTGAAAAGAGCTTGTTTTAAAGGTGTTACGGTTCTGAAAAAAACACGATTCGTGAAACTGTTTCCCTTTTGAGTGCTAGGTTCTTCTGTCTCTTAATACATTGAGCTTGAAATATTTGGTCTTGGAATAACATGGGAGATGAAGTCTGGATACTAATAAATGTGGGATGAAATAAAATGAAATAATTAAACCATTAAACATAATGTTCAAGTATATCAGTTTGTCTGGACAAGTTGTTCTGCCTGTGTAATTTCTTAAGTTGGGGCCCTACAGATTAAGTCACAGGCTCTTCTGGACGCATTTAGTGTTTTGCTGACAGTTGTAATACAGTGGATATGTCTTAATGGTATAGACAGTGTCTTTGCAGATACTTCTTTCTCAGAAGAAATGGAGAATTAAAATAATGGTTCCCACTTGTCTCCACACTGACTTTACCTCTTGAAATAATCATTACATGAGGGTGAAGGTGTCTTTCCTTATCTGAAACACTAAGTCACTGGTAACGTATGTGAACCTAGTTAGGGTTTTTAGTTTCTTGTCTTGGGTTCTTGCACCTTGCAACTCAAGTCCAACCCACTTTATAAAAGGGATGGCTTGGCCCAAATTATAGGGAAAACTTTGAGTTCATCCACCAAAATAATACAGAAGAACAACTTACGTTCAGAGGAGATTGGTCTTGCCTGACAATACTGGAACTGGAGAGCTTGCAGGGATGTGAGTCTTCCACTGGGATATGCTGTAGACTTTAAACCAGTTGTTAATGATAATGAAGTCCAATATCAAGTTTTCTCACTAGTATGTTTCAAATGAAGCAAATGCAGCTTACTCTCATTCTTTTTTCTTCTCTGTAGCCATGTGGGTAACTGTTCCTCCATAACTGCTTCTACTGCACTACTACTAGCAAACTGCATAACTGATAGAACCTCCAAGTCTCCTGTGTCCTTATGCCTTTTTCTCACTTGCTTGCATCCACCTTTTGCCTGTCTTCCAGGCTTTCTCTTCCCTTTCTTCCATTACTGAGTCTTCATTTGTGAGCCTCTTTGGAAAGTAAGTCCCAGAATTAAAGGTTGAAAACATTCAACCAGTGTGTCTGGAATATCCAGGCAGACTAGTCAATGCTGTAGAAATCATTTTATCAAAGTCTTTAAAACAGGAATAAAATTATGTAAGAGATGAAATGTGTGTAAATCTGGGATGTAAGATTCAAGATGTTTCTAACTAAATATTTAGTCTTTGGTGCTTGCTGACTAGAAGCAATGTGTGCAAGAATAATCTTTCTCAGATACTCTTCCACCTCCACCCTTTAGTGATCTGTAGCTCAAATCTTAATGAGCCAGAAGTTGTCATTTCTGTATTTAATGATTTTTTTCTGAGAGTTTGTCTTTTTTGAGCCCATGTGAATTTTTGACATACTTGGCATTTGTTGGCAATAAATTCAGTGCCATAATTGTTGTATTAAGCCCCTTTTTTTATCTCATGTTCTTTTGGTTTCTCACACCACAAGAATTAAAGATCTGTTTCACCTTTGTACTGCTTATGAACTTCCATATCTCTGTCATATATATTAGATATTGAGGGCATGAGGGCTTGTTTAGCCTTAAGTCCTACACCTAGACTTGCATCACTACATAAGAAAAATAGGCTTTCATGTTAGTCCCTTACTTGCTCATGTTAATGTAGCAATGAGTCAGGGAATCCTTTAGGTGGTGATTAGGTAAAAAGATTTTAAAATAGTCACAGGATGTGCAGGCAAATGGGCAAATAAAAATGCTGACTGCAAAAGTCAAAGGAGCTAGAGGGTGATCCTTGTATGATGTTTTGAACACTCAGTGTTTCCTTGGATGTTCATTGACAAGCAAACGGGCAAATATCTTGAAAGCAAAAAAAGCTGCAAGCTATGGAATCTGCAGTAAAAAGATAAGTACAAAGAACTAAGCTCTTTTCTACAAATACAGCAAAAACAAATGCAGAAGGCTATCTTAGTTTTTACATCCTGGTGTGTTATTTGGCATTCTAGACAGTGTTCCACTGTGTTTGAAAACCAGTTGGGAAGAATATGGAAATTTAGAGTACTTTTTCCCCAAAGTCATGAAAGGTCATTTGCAACTGTTTTCAGGTAGCCTTGAGCTGAGGATTGTTGCAGAACCACAATGTTCTAAATATTATAGCACTTGGCATTCTCTTCAAGTGCTTCTAAGTAATTACAGAAGAAGTATTTAATCTTCTAATAACAAGATTGCTTTGGTTGTAGGGTTTTCTTAAAGGGAAATTTGGAGTGGTGACAAAAACTGTATATCAACAAAACATGATATTTGACTAGGTGATGATAGCTTAAAAATAAATTTATCAGTATGTTGCTTCTGAACCTGATGCATATGAAATCAACAATGCATTTGTTCAATTAAGTTGTCTGTGAGAATAACATTGTGATATTCCTCTGTAAAACAACCCATCAGCCCTTGCTTCTGGATAAAGTGACAAGGGGAGTTATTCAAAGTAATACCTCGCTCATGATTACACAGTGAAACAGACTCCTAATGAACAATTTCTCTGCTATTAACATTAAGAAAGAACTTTATGTTCTTAAGCTCCTCAAATAAAATTATTAGTAAAGGTATTTTACAACTAGAGTATGTGGCCTTGTAAAAATATTTCAGCAATACAGGTGTTCACTCTGAGAATATTAATTCTGTCCTTCATTTTTCTCCTTATATTCAGAAATAGGAGCATAAAGTATGGAAAACAAATTGATTAAAGTTTTCTTGTTCAAAAAATGTGTGAAGGAAGAAAATGCCGTTTTGAATGAGTGAGCCTCATCAGCCTGTTACTATTACTACTTTTCTTTGGAGGGTCGGGGGGAGGTGGATATAAGGTTCTAAGGGGGACACTCATTTCAAGTATAAACAATATTATTGTTGAAAAACATATATTTACTTAGGTTGTCTTATTCATGTGCTTTTGAAATTTTCAAGGCTGCGTGTGAACTGCATTCTTCTAAGGAGTGTTTTGCGCTGGCTGCGTGAAATTTTCACCAAAACTGTAGTTCTGGTTGTTGTTGGTCTCTTGGGAAATTTAGCATCTTGATACATACTTGCATTAAATTGGAGTATAGTTAAATGTGTTTTTTTTTTTTGTACATCTTATTTCTTAAGAATAACGTTTGGACTGATCCTTAATACTTACTGCCACTGTTAAACAGTCATATACATTCCTAAGCTGGTCACTGATAACCATGTTATTCCAGTACGAATAGTTAGGGTTAAGTTTTTAATATCCTTGCAAACCAGTGTCCCATAAAGAGATCAGTTAATAGTTTTGTATCTTGGCACATGATAGGTACTTAAACAGCACTTGAAGTACAAATCTGTTTTTCCTTAAATATGGGATGGTTTCAGGTAATGCTGTGATCACTTTTTTTCTTGAGACTGAAGTCTAAGCAATATGGGCATTGGTTGTCTTGTTTCTTTGGTCATCAGGAAGTAACTTTTAGTAAAACATTGTGCTCTTTAGGTTATGTGCTTTATTGGAAAGGAAGAGCAGGTAAAAATCAGGCCTGCAGTTTTAAGGCATAACCATGTTACTGAAGAGTTGGCAGCACTTCTAAGGGGTTGGGTCTTAGATACTCACATGGCCCTGACATTCTGTAATGTGTAGCTTGTTTGGTCCTTGTCTGATAAAGACTGCAACAAACTGTTACAGTTGTTAAAGCTGTAAACAAAGTCATGAATTCTGACATGCCGATTCTAACCAAGGCTTCTATCTCAGTGTTGATGTAAAAAATCTTTAAACTGTCTTATGAATCTTGTCTTTCTTAAGAACATTTTAATCACCCTTTGTTCAGAATCTAAAAAAAGTTTTGAGGAAATTTGTCAAATGCTATTCAACTTAACCTAGTTTTAAGGCTATCACTCATTCTCTTAAATGTTTTCTATTCTCCATGTCAGCACATCTGTTTGCTAATCTCTTCTGTGCATTATTTTTATTTTGATCAATATAAAGGTAATATTTCATATAGCGAAAGTGTTCTTAAAGAATATTTATAAGCACTCTAGTCAACTTGGAGTCTAGTCAGCTTGAAAGTATAAAATAGTACATATAACAGCTAGACTGTAGGTAGAAGAAAAAAATAAAAAAGGTACTGAAAAACTTAGCATGTATTTTTCTGTCACTGCCTTCTGTCCTTTCAAGATTAGGCTATTACTATTTCCGTGGTAATTGACTTACACAGACATTGAAGTAAAATGCTGAAAGATTGACAACTTAAATCTGTGAAATCAGTATTTTAGCTTATCTATGGCCAAAGCCGTATTCCTTCTCCAATTCAAACTCTATATGTTCTCTTCTATATGTGAGGTCCTTGAATCAACCATTGAGCAGATTCTTTTTCAGGATATATATTTTCTGGAACTTATCATTTCTTAATATCTTTATATGCTACTACTAAAGGACAGAAGAGAGGGCACAGTTGTCTGCATATCATTTGAGTAACACCAAATAATATGTCTTCTGCATAAAGTCTGTGGCTCAGTTTTTTGTCTTCATATATTTAATTTTTTTAATGTTGTCATTTTTCTTCAGGATATATTATTTCTAGTAGCTGATGTTGAAAGAAATTATCTCATTGCACAAACTATTATCACAGCCTGATTAAACAAAAAAGAACAAACCAAATCCCATTTGAAATCTTCACTCAAATTATAGAAGTAGTATCCAAACAAGCTGACTGCAGTTGGGATATGGGGGCAAGGGGGGCAGGGAGATGAGGCTGCCTTCCCTAGCCCCCTGCTTTGCACCACCAAGTTGTTGACTCTGTAAGCGTTTTTGCATCAGCTTTGCAAGCTTTGGAGCTAGCTCTGCAGGCTGTCACAAGTTTTACTCTAGTTGTCCTGAAGTAGTATATACATTGAATCATGGATGTTAGTCATGATCTTTTTCATTTTTGGAATATACAGCTACATATTTTTGTAACATTAACTACTCTAGCTCTAGGTACTTTTTTGGAACTGTTTCTCAGCTTTTGCACTAAGGCACACAGTAATAGAATACCTCTCTATTGATAACGCTGCTCTTTTTTTTTTTTTTTTTTTTTTTTTTTTTTTTTTTTAAAGTTNTGGGAACTGAATGCCACAAACTAGAAGTATTTTGCATTTTTCTTCATTCCAAGATTCATTTTCTAAAGCTTGAATTGTGGTAATGAGAATCTTCAAAGTTATGGTCCTTCCCGCTTTGCTTGATTCAAAGAGCAGTTTTTTCTGCTTACTACTTAAGATGAACAAGAACAGTGTGATAGGAATGCTTGTCCACTGTGAAGTGAGAGGGGGTTTGATTTGGCTTATGGTGAATAGACAAGCCTCATAACAATCATCTTTAGTTTTCAGTCACTCTGTAGGAAGACTTTTACCTGGGTAACACACATCAGCATTTTATTCATCTTATGGAATTATGGAAGCTCTTCTTTTGCAACCTTGTTTTGAAGCCTAAAGTTTACTTTTTAAATATCTGACTCCGCAGGAAGTGCTTGAAAAACTTACTTTTTTATTCCATGAATGAGTTAGATTCTTATACAGGAATGCCAGCTGTTACGATGAAGGTCTGATGCAAAATTGGAAAGCAAAATAAGTCCTGAAAAGCAAAGGAATGTGTGTGTGAATACACAATTTCAGAGCTTTCTGTTTGATCTTGATAAATTGGGTTGTGGTAATGAATTTATCCAACTCTCTTTGAGGGGGAAGGACTACTGGCTAAAATCATGTAGATCTTCTATTTGAGAAGCTTTAAAAATGTCTATAATCTGATTTGTAATTATTATGATGTAAGCAGAGTGAAAATCTCTCTTTTCTAACATTGCGGACAGTGCAAGTCTTACTACACTTAATTTATAAAATTAGTACTGTGTCAAGCTGTCTTGATGTTTTATTTGACCAAAATATATAGTAATTACTTCCGAGGAAAAAAAAGATGAAGTTTTAGGCATAAGTGAAAATGAATTGGAGCAATTGTACCAGTGTTTTGTGCACTAATATTTAATTGTAACTTAAAATTGTAATCTAACAGTATATGTAATGCAAGACATGAAACACAAGACCTCTTTGTTACTGAAAAGTTCAACTATGAATGGTGAAGTACAGTGATATGGTGTGTTTTGGAGTTTATCAGGAAGAAGTTATGTTAAGTGACCTCATGCTCGAAACAGAATTTCTAGAAGACTTTAAATGGTATTTTTGGACCTTAGTAGCAAGTCATAGGGTTTATTTTTAAAAAGTCTTTTCCCTACCTGTCCAGAAACTAGTATATTATTCTACTCCTTTGAGTAGCATTTTTTCAAATACCTGTTTTAAGAATTAGCAGGGTATGTTTTGCCTTTTCCTTAAAAAAGAGCTAATTTGTATGTGCTTCATCTCTATATAAAAATCTTCCTTTATATAAATTTTAGAAATTACCTAAAATTTTGTGAACTACCTCACGTCAACAGTTGAGTAACACTTCAGTAACTTTTCGATATTAAACTTGATTTAAGAAATAATGAAGCGCCTCATCTACATCTGCCTTTAGTAGCCAGTTGTGAGTAATCTTTTTCTTATTAGACTAATAAGAAAAATAACAGCCATGCATTCAGCAAGCTTTATCAGATCTGATCTGGCCAGCAAGGATGATAAGCTCTGGTAAACTTACCAGTTTAAACTTTGGGTAAGCTATTCTGAAGTTTGTACTCTAATAACTCTAGTCTATCCTGAGAAGAAGAGTCTCAACTTGTCAAATAGATGTAGTGCTAAGCTGTCATATGCCTAATAAAACTCGTTCATGGCTGGATAGCTGCAGCTTTTAGTGCAGCTCTTATTGCAAAGGTTTTAATTCAGTACTCCTCTCTTTTGCTAAATAGTGCTAACACTTGCCCTCCCCACCACCCCCTCTTTTTTCTCCCCTCCTCTAATTAAGGCTCTTGAAACTCAGTTTCCCTTCATAGCAAGATGAAGATTCTTTTCTATGCTTTGCTCAATCAAATAGTTTGTGAGACTGTGACCTTTAATTCTCATATTTTTTTTTTAAGTGCTGTGCATCTTTTCATCTTCTCTGAATATAAATGGTATAAAAGCAAAAGCTTTAACTGATCCTTAGTAAATTCTGGTATACTATTTAAAAATAAATAAAAACAAGAAAAACACCCTTTCAAATGATGCAAATGAAGAATACAGTGGGCTTATAAGATTTCGATCAAAGTCAGTTCTGTCAGTTTCATGAAAACTTACCAATCTTTATTCCTGAGAAAGACTTTCAACAAGCCTCAAATATACTTATTTTACTTAAAGTTTTTGTTTTGCTCAAACAGGAAGGATAAAAGCCTTAACATCTAAAAACTTTAAAGGACAACAGCTTTGTGTTCCTGTGTTATCCTGTGTGTTCTTAGTCTGGTAGCTTGTTAGAAGGCTTTTTTGAGCACCTATAACATGAGTTGCATCCAGAAATTTTAATATAGAACACGTGAATTTTTTCTGGTAAGCCAAAGGCTTACCTACCTGTCAAGTCTGTACTTCTTCCATCTTTTTTTTTNTGTGATTTTTTTCTGATAAGCCAAAGGCTTACATACCTGTCATCCATCTTTTTTACATACCTTCCATCTTTTTTTTTTAAACCTCAAAATCTATATATCTGCCTAGTGAATAGTGTGACTTGGATCTTTAAATGAAGCTATTTGTATACTTGAAGACTTTCAGAGCTTTCTGCCCTGATTTTTAGTATTCACTTACTAAGGGACTCACTGTTGAAGGGAAGGGGAGTTCAAAATAATCAATAGCTCTGCAAGCTTAATTAAGAACTTTGTAGTACTTAACTTTCTTTAAATTACTGTAGTTTAACATTCACATGAAGAAATGTAGAAACTTTGTTAAAGCCATCCAAAGAGCATGCATTTAATTACTGTCTAATTACAACCATCTGGAGACTACTTGCCTGAGCATCCTTACTCTTGGCATATTTTTTTTTTTTTGAATTTTAATGTCACCTTTACATTTATTCCCACTCAAATATATCATTATAATATTTAATAAGTAGATTAAATTTGTAGCTCAGTAGGTCAATGCTACAATCCAGAATGGTCCTCATGTGGACCAAGCAAGTATTCATTAGAGAACAAATGACAGAGATTTGAGGAAACAACAGTGGGGTTAAAGTATGCGCCAGCAATGCTACTGGGTGTTGTGAAGAGCTCTCCAGACTCGTGTGGCTGGCTATCTCATGAATCTAGTTTTGGTTTCTGCACCATACCTAATCAGCTCAATGTTGTGCCCCAGAAATACCGAAGAGGCTTCTCCATGAATGAGAGCTGGCTACAGTTATGCGACACAACTTTGCCACTTTTAATGATGGAGCATAAAAAGTGTTCTAAGCCCTTCATATCTTACTTCAGTCTGTAAAAAAGTTACATTGAAAACTAATGAAAACTAATGAGGAAGAATTCTTCTGTCCACAGAAGGATTAGGTGCCTGAACTTTTTTGACTACATAAGAGTTTCTAATATGGAGTCATCTGTCTAGCATCGTTTTTGATGACAAAGGATAAGTCTTAATGTGCCTGAAAACCTCACTATTAGTGAAATAGGGTCAGAGACTGCAGTAAGTGAGGCCATAATAGCCGATACACCTTTAGCTTTTGTAGTGATCATTCATGTGCTGGCCCTGTAATTTAAAGCAGTTTGCCTTTTGAGTCTGCTTAATAAGAGGGCTGATAGCATTTTATGCACTGTGAAGTGCTTCAAGCAAAGCCAGTTCTTCCTGTTAATTTATTTACCTTTGACTAATGAAAAACTAAAGCTAATTTTAGCATAAATAATAACAATATCATGTTAAGATGAGTAATAAGATTTAAAAAATCAGCAACCTTGAGTCTGGCTATTCATTACTCTCTGTCACTAATTGAGCAGCTTTAACAGCCTGACAGGGAATTGCCCTGGACTAGCATTTTCTTTGGAAGCTCTTGTGTCCTGTCCTGCCACTGTTAGACTAAGGTGCTAGATATTACTATCTGCATTTATGCCCCATGTGTTCCATACTCTGCCATTGTTTCCCTCAAAGGCTATTCATGAGTGCTTTTTGCTAACACCAGCTTCATTGATCTATTGAGAAGATGAGAAATAAGTTAATTTTTAGTATTATTTCATTATGAAAAAGAAGACTTTTTTCTAACCTAGACATCTGGAGGCTCTACACTCAATACTGTAATTCTTTTATTATTGTTCTTCTGCAAATTCTGAGTGTCTGTTTGACTTTTCTCTGCATTCCCTGCCACACACTATTACTATCTAGATGTCCAATAGCAAGTAGAATTCAATCATTGCTGCTTCAGGGTTTGCCATTTTTCTTTTCAGAGAATCAAAAGTACTTAATAGGTATCTATCAACAGTTGTTGTGCACTTAAGAAAACAAGGAACACATATTTAAAAATATCTAGGAAGATCAGGTGCAAGTTCCAGAATGAAGCAAAATGAAAGAATGGAGAAAATTCAGTTAGTACTTTTGGTGAAGATAATCTAGTACTGACCTAGGTACCTGATGCAGACAGGACTAGTATTCAGAGTTACAGGATTGCAAATGCCAGTCAAGATGTCTGTATCAGGTTTTTTTCTGAAAACTTACAGTACTAATTTATATAGGAAAGCAAAGGTACTATTACCCTAATGTTCAAGAAACTATACTTACGTACTTTGGAATATTCCATTTTGCTTTAACATCAAGACAGTTTTTCTAATCTGCTTTGATCAAAAAAGCTAATGAGATCATGAAATTACATCATGAAATTGAATCCATAAGGCATTGAGTCAATCTTAGAATTCCATTATATTCAGCAACACCTCCCAGTCTTCTTGAAACCTTACTGCTTTCTGTAAAACACAATAGAGAAGCAACTTTTCAAAGCTCTGATATTTCTTTGTGGATGTTACAGCAGTATCACCAACCTGAAGAGCTTCATCCGAGAAGCTTTGGTTATTCATTGTGTCTACACGTGTTGTCAGCTGTTGATGGGTATTATTTGAGGTGTACCTTTAGGGCTTTAAAACATTTTACCAGAACACCGGTGACCCATCATCCTCTTTCAAAAACATACTGATTTTTGCCCTTTGCTAAACATTAAGACCAGCAATGTAAGAAATACAAATTCTGAGTTCAAAAAGTCAACAGTACTGTCTATTTGAATCCCTATTCTCTCTCTCTATTTTTTTTATCAGTAGTCACTTATTGAGGGACCTGTACTGATATTTAGTTAAGGAAACAAAAATTATTTGCCTCACAACAAACATAGTCTTTTCTAGAGACTGAGTGAATTGTGTAGTCTCCCCATTCAAATTTTCAGGGTGCCAGGCTGAGTTCTTACAGATTAATATGTAGTTTTTTGCATTGCTCCTTTCCTATTTTTATGACTTCAGGTTGGAACAGCAGCTATGCAATACGGAAAGAACCTAAGAGAGTTTTGTCTAATGTATATAAAGTTGATCCATGTTAGGCTCTGTGTTCATTCCATACTTAGATGTATCACTTACATTGTAGAAATGTCAATTGTGTATACACTATAAAGCAACACAGAATCATTAAGTTGGAAGGGACCTTCAGAGGTCATCTAGTCCCACATCTTAGCTTCTAAAAAAAAGATCACGTCTATTAAATCAGTTCACATTTCCTAATGCCACTCATTATTTTGCTGTCTTGTACTGTCTTCATAACACATGATATTAAACAGGATTACCTAAGCTAGCAGGTAAGTCTCCTGGCAGTGCTTGAGAAAAACTGGTAAAATGTCTGGCTGGATGCAATATTTGTTTTGCAATTTACCTTAATTTCAGTGAATTTTTGTTCCATAAAATATATAAGGTTTATTTGTGCACTTCACTTATTTAAATGACCAGGAAAAAGTACCAAGATTTTCTTATTTTACAGGTCAACAGCAAGGCCAAGATGGAGGAGTAAAAGTACAGCAAGCCACAATAGCCCCTGTAACTGTAGCAGTAGGTGGCATTGCTAATGCAGCAATTGGTGCTGTTAGTCCTGATCAGATAACACAAGTTCAGCTGCAGCAAGCTCAACAAGCTTCTGACCAGGAAGCACAACCTGGCAAGAGATTGAAAAGAGTTGCCTGCTCATGTCCTAACTGTAGAGAGGGAGAAGGAAGGTAAATCAATAAATATTTCAGCAATTTTATTACAGCTTGGCTAGTTTAAGCATGTTTTCTTTGCATTGCCTATGTGTTTTTAATCCTATATGTTGGAAAATATGCTTGTATGTTTCTTTTTCATCAGGAGATGAGATATAGTTTTCTCAATTAATAGAAATATTTTTCCTAAGTTAATATTTCCTAGTATTTTTACTTACCTACTTAAATTTCATGTTTTTAGAGGCAGCAATGAGCCAGGAAAAAAGAAGCAACATATCTGCCATATTGAAGGATGTGGAAAAGTTTATGGCAAGACATCTCATCTTCGGGCACATCTGCGTTGGCATACTGGTGAAAGGCCATTTATATGCAACTGGATATTTTGTGGCAAGCGGTTTACAAGGAGTGATGAGTTGCAAAGACATCGAAGAACCCACACAGGTTGGTCAGCCCTCTCTGCATACATCATGTAGCAGATCTGAATCATAGAGGTCATCGTTTAACAGTTATATAAAAGATACCATTAGGATCTCTGAAATCTTCATTTATATGTAAATAAAGTAACTCAAAAAGTAAGTGGTAGATTTTAGTTTTTTTATTAGTGCAAGGTAAGTGTGAAATCAAGTGATTAAAATGATCTGTTCAAAAAGTCTCCGCTAGAAGGTGACCTTATCATCACAGGTACTGATATACTGTAGTGTCCTGTAGTGTCCAATCTTAGTCTGAGCATGTAGGGCAGTCTTGAGCCAAGCAGCTGATTCTTCACTCGGACTAGTTCAATCCTTAAGAAGCTTAGCCTAGTCTATTCATCCAATTTGGTCTACTTGTGAAGTTTCAAGAAACACTTGATAATGCAAGTTTTTTTAACAGTCACATTAGAAAGGTGAACCTTCCAGAAACTGAAAATTCTATCAGCCTTCATATTTCTAGCCCAACGAAGGCTTGCCCCCTGCCCCCCAACACATAGCTTCTGAAGAAAGCAGTTGAAGGAAACCTACTCACCCATGACGTTCAAACACTTACAGCACTTTTTTTTAGCATTGAGAGAATCACAGAGCTTTGAGATTCATGCTTCCAAATTGCCTCCTCGTCATTGTATAAGTAAAATTAGTTGTTCTTTTTCTTCTTTTTTGATGTTTTGGGTTTTTTTTTTTTTTTTTTTTTAAGCTACTAAATAGTTCTTTTAGGCTCTTTATGTCTCGTACACTGTCAAGTGTATGAAAATGGTGATCTGAAATTAGTCACGTAAAGTGACCTAATGAATGAAAATTCAAGCTATGCATGAGAAAATCATAGAGAAAATATATTTCTGAAAGCAATTTTACAGTGAAAAAGAGCCAAAAGCTTGTGACTGACAGATCTGGAAATCAAATAGAGAAGGAAACATTGTCTACAAAAGGATGCTTCAGACAGTGAATATAAAAGTGTCAAATGATCCAATAAAAATGTATTTAATGCTGTCTTTCAGTAACATTTTGGATTTGTTTTTCTTTTAAAAAAGGTGAAAAGAGATTTGAGTGCCCGGAATGTTCTAAGAGGTTTATGAGAAGTGACCATCTCTCAAAACACGTCAAAACTCACCAGAACAAGAAGGGTGGTGGAACAGCTCTTGCTATTGTTACCTCGGGAGAACTGGACTCCTCGGTTACTGAGGTTCTTGGTTCTCCAAGAATTGTCACTGTTGCTGCCATTTCTCAAGATTCAAACCCAGCAACCCCTAATGTTTCAACAAACATGGAGGAATTCTGAAAGGATCGTTTATACAGACGCCTAGTGCTGCACTTAAGTTTACATGCCTTTCAGGATATGGAAGTGGGCTGGTAAAGTGGATGGATGACAGAGCAGGAAATCATGTTTTCAGTCTTGACTTCTCTAAGTGTTCGAAGTTGGAGGGTCAGCATGGGAAGTGTACACTGGTGCAACAAGAAAAAAATTTCAAAAATACAAACAGCGCAAATTGATGAACTGGGTAAACAGATGGGGGAATATTATTTCCATACTGTACTTTTTTAGTTATATATCTGTATATCATGTAATGATTTTAAATGAACTTTTCCTTCTATTTTAGCATTGTATGTGAATATGTTTGTAAAATCAGATATGTCAGTGTAAAACAGGGTGAACCTTGACAAGGATCGATATCATTTGATGAAGGTACTTTGTTTTTAATACAGATTTGTAATATTTTCATGGGAGCATCCTTTTCCCATAAGGCACAACAAAACTGAATACAGACTGAGTTATAATTGAAGGATTTTATTTTTTTGCTCATAGAACATGTCAATTGATTTTGGCCGTCTTTTCTCACATTTTGGAATTACTCTAATAGCAGCTGGAAAATGCATGCTGCAAAATGCATCTGAGGTAGGCCTCAGATAATACTGGCCACTACATTATAGTAGTGTGTATAAAAGACAATCAGTGAATTCTAATCCCTCTCTTTCTTTGGAGAGTTAAGATTATGTAGAATTAGTGTATACAGTAGGAAAAACTAAACTGTAGAAAGATATTAACATAAAATTTTACAAAAATAATGGTATCTTTATGTAGGATGAAAATTATTATGACAACTTGCGTGTCAGTTTTTGGTATTTCATTTCGTTATATTTTAAAACACCAGTGGTCCATTTCTAACTTGTAGGTAACATGAAACATAAAAACTCAATCTTAAATACTTAATTGTTTTAATTTTGTTAGAATTTGTGGACATTAATCAGAGAATTGTCTCCATGACTGTTGTAGTTCATTCTCCAGCTTCTTCCTGTAAATACTAGTTATTATATTGTGGTTAATATGTTGAGTTCTTTATGCTTTGACTTAATAGCCAAAGAAAAGAATTAATTATCACATTTTAACCAAAAAAGGCATTCTAAGTAAAATGTTTTTTCTCCTTTTCCTAAACCTTACTGTCTTTATTCAGTTTCCAAGGATAATATGTGGGCTGGTAATATATGTGTCACCTATGAAATCTTATACTGAGCCTCCAACCACAAAACAAACTGGGGAAAAGGGAATATAGTTGTCTCTATTACACAGTTTTTGATTTGAAAGGTTTCATTAAATTTTCAGATGTGTCAGTTTGATAGGATTATAGAGAAAATGAAAACAAAACAACAAACGGTGCATTTGTATGTAAAAATTCCAATGCATACACAGAGGAAAGATGGCCAAATATTTCATACTCAGGATTTTTAATTATTCCCATAGGCATAAATGTAATATTTTACAAATGTAGCTATTTGGTAATACCTCTCATGACCATTTTTTAATTATACAACAAAACATTTTTGATGTACCTAAAGGAAGTACAGTGCAAGAAGGATAAGATTTTTTTTTCTGTAAATTACAAATGAAAGAATGTGTTTGGTAACTGTTGGTTTGAGACATGTAACAGATACCTTGTGCATTCCCTCACAAAACATATACTTCTCATCTGAATACTTTATCAATCTTGTGGTGTTTCGTGTATTTTTGAAGTAAGAGAAATACCAATCATTGTTTACACTGTGTACACTTTAGGCCAGCCCTTTGTAGCAAAATACTAAGCTGAAGGTATTTTATACTTTCAGTTTACATAAAAAAAGCTTTGAGATTAAAGAAAAACAATTTTACACTGTGGTTATAAATTTCAAGTTTCTTAAAGCTTTTGTAGACTTGTAACAGAGTCTTTAAATTTTAGTTGGGTTTTGTACATTATTTTGTATATTTTATTTAAAGTACTCTTAACTGATGTATCTGGATTTAAAACATCAGAGTCAATTAGATGTTACATTTAATACAGATGAACATTAGGTAGTATTAACTGTTAATTTTATTATATAGGAAATGAAAACTTCAAATATATATTTTATCATTATGCTTCACAATCAGTGCTATAAATTTCTTTATGCAAAGAAAAACTTTCCTAATATTATTACCATGTTTCCTAGAAGTTAACGATTTTTGTAAACCGAAGTTCTGAGCATTCTGCACAACCATTTCATATATAATTTTTTTCATGCATACTTATGTATGCAAATAGGAAACTGAAGTCATTTTTAATCTGCAATGAATCTCTATTATAGATGTATCAAAACCTAAATCTGGTTGGCTTCATAGCGTCTCAAGTACATTAGCTCGTGTTAGCAGGTGCACATTTTACCGCTGGAATTAGAAACATTTTGACAGTCTGTTCTGCATACCATTCTGAATCCACTTTTCTGTCTTAAAAGGATCGTAAATTTCAATGTCCTTTATTTGACTCAGTGGGATTTAGCTGTTGTAAGTAATAGGGCACAGATGTGCAGTAGTATCTTGTTTAATGGCATTTCACTGTTCATTCCCTTTGCCACCGTTAAAAATTTTGCTTTATTGTAATTATCAGTGCAAAGTGTATTAACCATGGTAGAACTCCAGTGTTAGACTAGTTTTTTTTTTCTTAAAATATGCTTTCTTTGGTTAGGTTTGTGTATGTGTTGCCGATTACATTAGAAATTGGTGTTAAGTCATTATTTATCACATTCTTTCACGAGAGCAGTAATAAAAGTGTGTAATCTAGGAGAAAAAGTTAATTTGTCAAAGTTAGGTAAGCATGATGTTTAGGTCCTATTTTTCAATTTTATAACTGTTTTATTGCAACAATATTTGTATTTAAGTCCTCATTTTAATGCCTTGTGGTGTTTTTTTTTATGCATGTCACTGAATTGTCATCCCGCAAGAATTGATGTGCAGCATAGGGTATTAAATCTACATAATGATTTTGAAACAGAAAAATAGTTGATGGTAAAAATGTAAATGTTTTGCAAAAGTTCCTTATAAAAAAGTTTTGTAGTAATATTTCACTTGTAAATTTTTCTAAAAAAAATGGAAAAGAAAAAAAATGAACGAGTAACATTTCCCCACATGTAGAATTTAGAAATTAACTCTGCCAGCAAAGCCTGTAAGGCATTAATTTGACACTTTTACAATGCTGATTTGTATAATTTTTGGTGTGTTTGGAACTAAAATCATGTACAAGTTGTTGCCTGCAATAACATTTTGCAAGTAACTTATTAAAATTCCCTTGAGTTTAAAAGGTTTCTTCATTTAATTGCTTACATTATAAAGCAGCAATAAATTATGTTTGAATGATAATCTGTTCATCAAGAAGAATACTAGAAAGCAAATGCTTCTCAATGGGGAAAGGTTGGCAGCAGCTTCTGAATTTGTGTAATTAAGACCTGTACTTGCTGGTCAGCGTTTCCCAACTGGCAGACTCCCAACGGGGAATTAAAACAGCAAATTCTAGCTCAGCAAGAATTCTGTTGGGTGTGTTCAGCTCTTGGGAATGGAAGTTACAGTTATTTCTAAACATGTACATTTTTAACAAAGAAAATGGCAGGTGAGTAACTGAAGGAAAAGCTTTACTAAGGTAAGGAATAGAGAAAAAAAGAGATAAAAACAAAAAGAATATCTAGAATTTGATTTAAGGAAAGTGTCATTAATTTACAGATAGGGATTAGGAAGAAAATTGATTGTTTTCAGAAGAAAGCTTGTAGTACTGACTTCAACACATACTGATTTTTTCCTAGGGAAATAAATTCCAAGCACAAAACCACTTGTTTCTTCCATCAAGCTCAAAAGAAGAGGGAATTAAAACTTTGTGACTTCTAGTCATATACTGCAAGATGGAATCATCTTGCTTGTTTTCTAATTGAGACCTAAAATCAATTATCTTTATTGTATGTTTGATTAAATGTCTGTTTAATTTTAAGTCTCGTTAACCTCTATTTGAATGTAATGATTCTAATGTCAGACAGACTTATTAACTCAAGTCAAAATAGGTAATAATTTAAGTGCTAATGTATCTTTATTGCCCACTTCTTTAGTGTTCTGGCATTGGCATTTTTGTTGTGAATTGCTTTCAAGCTACCTTTTTTTTTTTTTAAGCAGCATCTAAATTATTGATAAGCAAGTAATTCTCCATCTATGCAGTCACCATTGTGGTACCAACTTAGAAAATGTAACATAAAATATAACATAAGGATTTAAGGATTTCATTTACCCTTTTAGTCCTTTAAGTGTGATCATTCTGTCTTCTGACAAACATAGAATATAATTCCAAATGGATTCATATTTTTCTCCAACTTTAGAGTGCATTCATTACCATTACTGCAATTTTATGAAATCACGTTTTATTTATTAGCTTAAATTTGTGTCCTGCTAATAGCAAACACCAGTTCTTTTCTATATAGAAAATTCCTATTTTCAATTCATATTCAGCTTCTTGCTGTCACCCTCTCTTTCTGTAGACTTTCCCTGTCTCATGTCCTTTTCCCTTTCCAAAAGGTATGTGCATCGTTTCTTGATATCCCGAGGTCTGTAGATAGAAATACTGTGGAGACCTACAACTCTCATATGCTATCCTTGCTTGGTAGAATAACTCCCTGGGGGAGAGGACAGGAGGATACGTCTCATAGCATAACTGCTTTGCTACAGTGGTGGCCAGAAGTTATTACAGGAGCTAGACTGGTGATGTAATCACTCGGTATGAATGTGGCTAAAGCCACTTTCTTCAGCTAAGCTACATACTTGACCACCGTGGCTGAGAGATGTGGCTCCATGCACCCGTTCCACGATGGAAGTGATTTACCATTAACAGAAATGGTGGAAAGCTCTTAATTTTGATATAGGATTCTGTATGCTTGTTCTCCAGAAGTTCTTGGACTATAAAAGTTTATAGCTTAAAAGATTTTAACAGACTTTAATAATTTAGGAATTTTTCAAGTGATTTTTTTTTTCAAATCATTTCACTAACTGAGGTATTTTTCTGGTTTTGCTTTTATTATTATTAAAGAAAAGATAATAGACAATCGGCCTTAAATATAAAAGCACCTATACCACAGTGAGGCAGAGGTTGTCTTCTGATCTTAGTCTTAATCATATTTGATTTTGATGCTTATTTTGACTTCTATTATTAGGAGCGAGAATTGGGTGTGCCGGTACAAAAGGTATATACACAGAGGACATCTTCTCTTAGAGACATCAGCACCACTGCTCGCATCCTCATTCGGATACAAGGAGAAAGGGTGGGTGCTCTAGGTGACCCTGTTTGTGCAGAGAGGTTGGACTAGATGATCTCCAAAGGTCCCTTCCAACCTTAATCATTCTGTGAAAATCACAGACTACTTGCCATATGGGACTTTAAAAGGCTGTTAAAATCACTTTATTTTGTCCTTTTCCAACATTAAACTTGCATAACTGGGAGCAGAAGTTGATGGTTAAAGAAAAGCGGATTAAAGAAAATACAGGTAGGCATAGCAAAACCAGAATTTTGGTTGGTATGCTTTTTTTTTAATTTATTTTTTATTTTCCCAAAACCTTAGCTTTTTATTGGCACCTCCCATTAAGGATCGCTGCCACTTTAGAGGTAGCGATCAACTGTAAATACAAGTTGAAAATTAAAAAAAAAAAGGAATTAAAAGAGGCAAGAATTGACTGAGTTAAGAGCATGGTGAGATAAATAACAGGAAAAAAAAAAAGGTAATAAAAATGTACATGATAAAAAAGAAGACTAAATAAAATGAAAAAACCTGAATTTGACTGATAATGGAGAGCAGGAATAAGAGTGGTACCCATTCTAAGCTACAAGATGATGGAGAATATTGTTCTTTTGCAGATAGACTTTTACTATGCCTTTGAATTTTGAAACAAACCTAGTTACACACATGTTGCTTGCAGATTCTATCTTGACTAGCAGCAGAAATCTTAGATTTAGTATTAAAAGTTCTTTAATAAGTGGAAAACTTAATTTAGTTGGTAGTTATTTTTTAATGTCTCCCTAAACTGCTGGATTTGAGTTGCACTGGAGTAAGTTAAAAGTAGTCCTCTGTGAGTGTGAATGGACATGGTGTGCATGTCAATCATCATGGATCTGTTACTATCTGTTTACATTAAGGCAAACAATCATTTTTTACATTCATCAAACAGAAAGATTCTTCTACTTACACAGAAAAGAAAAATCAATTTCCTTCAGATTTTTTCTCCTCCTCTTTTATAGCAGCATGAAACTACTTAGAAAGCAAGGCAGTAACCTTGCAAGAATAAAAAATATTTTGATTTAAATGGTAAGACTTTAAGACACAAAATAACAATACATTTAAGCTCTTGCTCTTAAATAGGAGCAGAACTGATTTCACTGTCTCCCAGCATCAAGCTACCAAAAAAGTTGAAATGATGTATTACAGCTTTCACATTAAACACAATTCACATGTCTACATTAATATTTATAAATTTCCCTTGCATTGAATTAAATATGTCAAAAGATCTTTTCTGGAACTAATACTGAAACTTTTGGGCAGCCTTGCCTTTTATTGTAGACCAACTATAAACCACTATGTTTACTAGCAAGTTTTTGTTATTTAGCCAGTAATAATGAGTGACTGCACATTTGTTCTTCACTTTAATTATGACTATTTTGTGGCCTCTATCTTCTCTTCGGTTTTGCCTTCTTGTTCTGCATTTTCTATTTCTGTGCTGTTAGAACAAAAGTTCTTTAAGAACTCTAGTACATATTGGGTTGTTATTTAGTCAATGGTAGCCGATTGCCCAGGAGCATACATGAGACGACTTCTCTAGAGAGCAATAGAGCACATAAAAACAACTATGTGAACAGGTGCTACTTACAGAAACACTACGTGCAATCCTCTCTCTACTCGGTCTTTTGCATCCTTTCAAGTTCTGCATGGAACCTGCAGAAGAAAATTAATTGTCTTTGGCTGAGACAAATATTAATTTCAATCAACCTTGCCCATTAAACAGAAATGATATGAGGAAAATCAAAACTGAAATTTATGAGAGACTGACTTAGAATAACGGACTTAGAATGTGTCACAGAAACAGAGAATGAATGGGGTTATCTTTTTGTGATTCTAAAGAAATGTGAATTCAGATATTACTTTGTGATCTATAAAAAGCCTTCACAATGAGATCATATGAATGCCTCGTTTTAAATGACTTCACCTGTATAATTTTGAGTTGAAGTCTGCTGTCCAAAGCAGACTGTTGTTTATATTCCAACACTTCACTAAAATCATAGAGATCTGCGCCTGGTCATGTACATCTACTCAACTCTTACCTTGCATTCCTCCAGATTTAAGATGAGGATTTGAGATTTTTCTGTTACTTGTATTCTGTTGAGATTATTCTGTTAATTGATTGGCAAAATGATACACTCAACTATCCACACTACGTATCTTGTTGAATGTACCTAAATTCATCACACTGCAGTGGGAATGGCTAATGCAGGTTGAGGCTTTCAACCAAACACTTGCTAGTTGTGCTGCTAGAAGACCTGCTTTGCTGAACATTTTAGACAGGATTTAAAGAAACAAAACTGAAGCACAGGGCAAATAGAACTTGAAGACATTTTTTGTCAGTTACAAGTTGATAGAAGAAATCAGGATGTTTCTTAGGGTCAATGTTTTTGGATTTAACCCTTGGTTAATACTAGATTTACTTCATTAACAAAAAAATCACTTGATCAAATTACTGAATTTTCCCCAAGGAAATTACTTGCTTGTGAAAGGTAAACAGATAAAGCTTTCCATCAGTGTTCATTAAAATTTTGCAGACTGCGTGTGACCTGAGACAGGCTGGTTTGTCCTCTGGGAAGCCTTGCTCCTCGGGGAGCAAAAGTTTCCAGGACAGACTGGACAGCTGGAAAGCTATTTACCCTGTGGTTCTGTGACACCAGAAAGGACAAGCACACCACGCGCAGCAAGGAGCTGCTGTGTGGTGCACACGGGTGGCTCTGAGCAAACGGTGCAGACACAAGAGGTATCTTCTTGTTTCCTTTAAAAGGTGGAAGGTGCCCACTGCACTCTGGGAACAGGTTGCAAGCTAAATGTCAACCAGATGAAGCCTAAAAGCGGACGGGTGGCACTGGAGACTAACTCCAAGCGCTAGCAGCAGCACTGAACCGTGCCTGGCCCACGCAGATGGGGAACTAACCCCTTATACTAAAAACGTATGGACAAAGGTGCCCACAGAAGGGAAACTGTGGGAAGAACTGCACTGGACTGCATCTTCTGCACTGAAGAAGAGCGGGAGAAAAAAAAAAAAAAAAAAAACTTAAAGAGCATATAGGTTTTTTATGCCAAGCCAGAAGGCCGGCCAGCTCCGAAGGTCTGTTGCGCAGCGCCCCATGGATTGCTGTCACCACCCGCGTTCAGCTTTCAGGAGAGCTTGAAACATGCCTCTGAGGAACCATGTTTAGTCCATTTCTATGTCCTGCTTTCTAGACTTAGTAAAGCTTGTAGCCCGCACTTATCTTCCACAGGTGAAAGTGGACCCAACATTTTCTTGTTTTCTGTGGTGTGCAGAGGCTCCCCGTCTCGGTGAGCAACACAGGGACAGCGAGGAACGAGCAGCCCCTCCGCGCCAAACCCAAGGAACCTCCAGGAGGAGTCAGCGAAGCCCCGAATAAAACTTTTTCTGCAGCTGCCACTCCAGGCGTCTTCCTCAAGCATCTACAGACTCTACTTTCAGTAGATCAATACCCTCTGTCGTGCAAAGAGACATCCAGGCAGGCCCGGTTGTGAGGGCAAAAACACAGGGGGAGGAGCGGGGGGAACAGCTCACGCTATGAGGGGAAATCATGACTTAGGGGGTGAACAGTGGTTTATTGGGCAGGCGGTTTAACCGCGGAGCGCGGCGCCCCCGCCCCCGGCACGGCCCCGAGTTCGGCGAGGAGGCGCCGCCGCCGCCGCCGCGTC
>VWPW01011387.1:635740-771903 GCA_013389825.1 Crypturellus undulatus
CGCGCGGGCCGCGGGGGCCTCCATGGCCACCGTGACGCGGGCCCCGGCGCGGTGCGCAGCAGCGGCCAGGCCGGAGCGCTGGCTGGAGCCGCGGGCCCTGAGCGGGAGATGAAGCGTCGTGGGACGGAGCCGAGCCGAGCCGAACCGAGCGAGACCTGCTGCGGGTTTCCGTGCCGCGGGGGCGGCCCGGCAGCTGCCGTGCTCGGAGCTTGTGGGTGCGTGTGTGTCAGCATTCCCTGCAAGATTTACCTTTTTTTTTTCTTCTTCTTTTTTTCTCCCCTTCCTTCCTCTACAGTGACTAGTGGAAGAATTTTTCTTCAGTTCTTAACTTCTTTCATTTTTTCACTTCTGAGAGTTGCGTTATCCTTTTCGAGCCGCCAGGAGCATAGTGACCGGCGGGGAGAGAGCGGTGAGTGCCGTGGGTTGATGCATTCACTTTGTGATCGAAACAAAAAAAGAATCTTATTTTATTTTGGTTGGGGAGGGCGAGGGAGGGCAGGCAAAAGCTGAGGTTGATGAAGAGAACCAGTATTTTGGTTTGACCAGCAGGTGGGAAAGAAAATTAACTTAAGTTAGTCAAGTTAAGTTCATATGACTGCTCCTTGCATCGCTTTCTGATATTGTCTGTGCCTCTTGTTAAATAAGTTGAGTTGTTTAAAAAACGTAGGCAGCTTGATGACACCAACTCAGAGGTACAAGTGTTTCATAGTGAAAAAATCCTCTCCCTTCCTTCCCCTGCCTTGTGCTCTTCTGTGGCACCTGTGTTGAGAAGCAGGAGTAGGACAGCTGTATTTAACTTGGTCATTGCTAAACAACTTGTGGCAAATGAGCCGCTCTTGGCAATGTAGTTACAGCCTGGAAAGCCCATGGGAACTTCATAGTTAGGCACAGTGCGGCTTCCCTTCTGCCCTCTCTCCTCCTGCTGACGCTGGCCAGGGCACAGTTGCTGCTTTTCTTTCTCCACACCTGGTTGTCCCTCTCTGCTCATCGCCCTTCAAGGGGAGCGTTGGTGGCTGCAACCCAGCTGCGAGGACTGCTTAATACTGGGTGCACTCACTGCTGTTACGGGCTGAACTTGGCAGCGTGATCCCAGACTGCATGTGGCTTAACCTGTACTCAGCTATGTTTTTTAACTTCTTTTTTTTTTTTTTTTTTNGCGAGGACTGCTTAATACTGGATGCACTCACTGCTGTTACGGGCTGAGCTGATCTCTTGGCAGCGTGATCCCAGACTGCATGTGGCTTAACCTGTACTCAGCTATGTTTTTTAACGTCTTTTTTTTTTTTTTTTTTTTTTCCCCTCTAGACAGGTCTAAGAAAACTGCAGCAAAAATTCTGAACATGCATGAACTTCACAGCTTTCTCAGAAATGATGATGTGCACAGCTATCTGGCAAACCAGATTCTAAAGAGTTTATTTTTAGATGTGAATGCATAGCTTTAGGGTAAGATTATTTTGTCGGAAACACTTACTGAAATCCCACTAACTCAGTTAGTGGCAGTCATATCATGTCATAAGATGTAGCATCACCATTATCTAGAAATGTGGCTCTAATTTTTTATCTATTAGCTACAAAATAGATATTATCTGCTGTTAGAGGGGGGATGAAATTTATGTATTTTGGGCAGAGCAGAGAGTCTCAATGACTAAATGTATTTAGGTGCACTAAAATGACACCTGTGAAAGGCAGTATGGAGGAATAGGAGATAGTTTTCAAAATGTTTGCATAGTTATATTTCGAAGCAAAGAGACTTGGAAATAGCTTCTGTGCTGTTTCTTACTACTGTGCAATAGCTACTTGCTTATAGATATAAGCAAGTTGAAAGGCAGATTTGAGAGGATGACCAAGATTTGGGTGTGTACATGTGTTCATGTGGTAAAAGTATTTTTCAGGAAAATGTTCTTTGAGTTTATGATAAGCATATATAGATCTGTATCTTGCTTTTTCCACTCAGTCGTGACAAAAGCTTACTGGAATCTTTATATTTTTTGTTGTTATTATTAATGAAACTTTGTTGTTGGAAAGATCTACTAGTTGGATAAAGCTCTTCACTTGTTTATTGTCTGCTTTGTAGTTTGTAACGGTGATGTTGTTGAACTGAATCTGTATCTTACTTGATTTAGATGGTGCTTGCGCGAACCGATGCCCAAAACTGTCTGGGTTATGAAGAAGACCACAGAATGCCTGGGAACAGAGAACTCGACAAAAGACCTCCAGCTGCAGATGGCTTGCCAAACACAACCTGAGCATGCAGTTGCTCTCACGGAAGAGGTATTTATGGTTAAATATTTGTAATAAAACAACAACAACAAAAGGATCAGATCTTAATGGAATGATAGAGAAAACCAATGAAAAGTAACTTTTATGGAATTAAAAATTATTCCAGTAAAAACTCTAACTACTCCATTCCCTGTTCCTTCCTCAGAGAAAGGGTGTTGCTGGGGCTTGGCTCTGCTCTGTTTGTTGCTCTTGCTGTTAGTATAATGGGTATGATTGTTGTCATTTAAGTTGTTTTCAGTGCATGTCCTTTGCTGTGATCAGGTCTCTAGAGCCAAGCTAGGTACAGACAGATGTGCTTCTTGTCCAGATTGTGTCACTGTAAAGGCGAGTGCTGTGTCACTTCCTTGGGGGCAGGAATCACTAACCACCCCATTCAGGAGTATTGAAATGGAGATGTTAACCACGTGGGCTGTTAGGCTCTTATGCAGTCATCATATATCAGCTGTTTGCTGACTGTGCGGTGTAAAAATGGTTTGTAGAGTCATATGAGTAAAGACTTTCGCACCTGATAAAGAAGGTAAACACATGAAAAGGAAGCAAGTGATAGACGAGGGAGAGCATATAAAATTTTCTGCCGTTTTCCCTGATAGCATTTTTGAAGCTCAGTGCTAGTGAATCAAAATATGCTGCTTATGAAATCTAAACAAAGGAGTTTTGTATGTAGAGTTTTTAAATTTTTTTATAAGAGTTAAGCTGTTTAAAAAAGTGCTTGCATCTTTTTTTAATAAAACATAAGAAATTCAGTTTTTAAATGTGCAATTTTGTGTGTGTGTGTGTACATGTGAGTGTATATGAATATGACTAAATTTCTGTAGTTAAGATTCAAGATCAAACTTTGGGTTGAGGAAGAGACCACAATGTTATGGTCTGGTGGTCTAAACCTTGTCTAGTTTGAGGTGTAGGAAACCTAAGTTCAAAACTAGGACCGCCAAACAGGCTTCACAGAAGATTTTTATTTGTCACTCCTCCATTTCTGTGAAAAGAGCAACAAATGTATTGCATTAAGATATGGTATTACAGAAGCTCCATATGATATAAATGGTATGTCATTTATGCATATATCATACAGGTAATGATATAAAAGGAAGATGACAGATTTTTTTATATATACGTTGTATGATTTTGGTGGTAGAATTGTTATTTTAGGCTTGTCATTAACTCATCAGTTTGGGAGGAATAATGATCCTGTCCTGATTCTGAAAGGCAATGACTATGAATAGAAGCGGTGATAGGATTGCATCCCCTCTGCTATGGAGGGAAGACAAAGGAGGAAATCTTATTCTGATTGAAGCCCGTGACAAAGCTTCTCTCTACTTCCAAGGAGAAAGATTTAATGTGTAGCAAACTGAGTGCATCTGAAATCCCTGTTAAATGTCAACGTCTTTTTTTTTTTTTTTCTTTTTTTCTTTTTTTAAGATCAGCAAAGAGAAGAAGAATGAATATTGTTTTCGAAGGAGTATGAAATAATAGTTTGTTCCCAAACCTGTTTATTTAAGAGGCTTTTGTTTGTTTTTGATAGCTAGAATAAGCATTTCTCATTTGGTTCAATGTTATGAAAACAAACATCTAGGATGTGGTTGTCAAACAGTGTCTGTAATAACATTGTGGCTGTTTTGTTAATTAAAATATTTTTGCGGAGAGAACCCAAAATTTCCCACAGTAGCACCTGCTTAAACTTTTAGTGTGCATGTCTTTTAAATGTCAGTCCCCATGTGTTGATTACCTATGCTATAAATAAAGGCTTCAACAAAAAAGGAAGAAGATGTAGTTGCTCATTTACTGTCCTTTTCAAAAGGTTCTACAAGTCTTGAGGCTGTTTGATATCAACTTAGTGCATGGTCAGTTTATATAAAAGAAGCTTGTTTGTTTGTTTTAAGTCTAGTCTCTGAACTTCTGTAGCACTTCACCATGTATCTTCAGTGATCAATAAGAGAACAAGCAAAGCTTTTTTTGCTTCTTTTCCTTACTATAGTAAATCAAAACCACAGCATAGATTTATTGCATTGTGGAACTTTAAGGGGTTTCTTAAGTCAGGGAAACATAATTTCCTTTATAAAGCCAAGTGAACTCCTTTTCAAGAGATATTCAGATACGTCTACTTTAAGTAATGTCTACTTTAAGAGTCTCTAAGGAGCAGTCAGCTATCCTGAAGCGTGCCCTCTGGATGAACAAGATACTTGAAGAAACCTCAGAAGATGATGTTGTGAAGGGATGTAATGCACTGATACTGGAGAATCTTCTATGTCGTGTCAGGCCTCTCACTTCCAAGTTTTCCTGGCAAGACAGATTTCCTGCAGGAAGGTTCTTCAGTGACCTACCTGTAAGATGCTAAGCTGACGCAACAGCTGAGTGCGTCTTCTTCATAAGGAAAGATGGAGGCTGAGTTTAGGAGCAGGTCCAAATTAAAGATCTTGGAAAGTCTTGTGACAACAAAGGTTCTATGAAAGCATAATGAAAACTAGCAGTGCTCAGGTTTGAAAGGAGGAGCTCAAACCTGGAACACCCAAATGAGCTGTTTTGTAAAATCTAAGGTATTAGGCCCTTAAGAGAAGGCTGTCATCTAAAGTAGAAACAAAAATATGTGCTACTATTTCTAGCTATTCTTTTAACCCTTATTTTGCCACTTGTTTACACATTATGTTCAAGCGATAATTGCAACAGGTATACTGAGAGGCTGCCCTGGAGCTATTTGTGGCTTAACTGTCAAAGCCAGCCAAGCTGAATTCTAAAAGTAAACCTGGAGTGTGTAACTACTTACGCAAGAACAGACTTGCATAAATATTTTTCCTTATTGCTTTCCTCCTTGTTTATTTTGGTTACTTTTTCTGTTTCTTGTTTATAAATTACTCCCACAGAGAGGAGTAAGACTCAATATGGATATAGCAGAATATCTTTAGCTAAACTGGGCTCTGAAACAATGAGCCCATAGTCCCTGTGGTCAGGGTCGTCTTCATGTTTTACATATCACTGTGGTAGGTATGGCAGGCAGAAGTGTTGGCAGGCAGGCAAACTTAATGTTATCTATCAGAGTTAGTTCAAATAACGTGTTATGTATTTATTTTTTAACAGTGTTTAAATTTAACAGTAAAACTCTGACTTTTACATATGGAATGACAGTGAACTGTTTAGAGGTTCTGCTGCCTGGCCTCAGAGAAGATGTTGGGCAATGGCTTTGTCTAGCAAATAGATCTGAAACTACAAACTGCCTTAATCTTTTTATCCCTTTAATACATATTTTCTTATTATACCTTTCCTCTGATCATAACTTAATTTCATGTTTTAACTTTATTCATGATATTGTGTAAATGAGGGGAAGAAAGATGGCTCTATTACACTATTGTACTTGTTTTGAAATTCAGGGGCTACTTCCTGTTTTGCAGAAAAGATCCTAATTCTAGGACAGTGCTACATGCCATCTGAATGTTCACGTCATAACACTGAATAAGGATTCTGCACAACCTTTTCTGCGTGGTCTTTAGCCAGACCCCCTAACCGAACTTACAGAAAGCAAGAAAAGACAATCTGTAAATTAAATAACTTCAAGTACTGTGTTTAACAACATAGCATCAACTTTACATCACTACAAGTGTAGTCAGTACTGCAGCTGACTAACATTTGATCTCTTGTGATCATACTTAAATATATAATTATGTTGCCTCTTAGAAAACAACACCAAAGAGAAGGAAGAATTGCTGCAGAAACCCAGGTCTTATAAATGTGAAATTCTAACTTGAAATGAAAAGCAAGTTTGTAGTCTTTTCAAAGATACTGTATCCTGCATATTCTAAGTCTGATCGCAGGAGATCAAATGTAGAGATATTTTCAGTTAGTACCAGATTATTAAACTTGAAGTTGAGCTGAGTAATTAGTCATCAACTACACCATTCATATACTCTGTTTTTAAGAATTAAATGTATTTCTTGTTTGGTAAAGGAAAGTTCAACTTCTACAGGTTGGATTTCTCCCCTTTCTCTCCTCCTCCATGGTAAGACAAGTCTACTTCCCCTTTTATGATCAGATTTCATAGTATGTGCTCTCATGGATGGCAAAAAGTTGGTACGAGCCGTGCAAATCAAGAAAATATCTGGTTTGCTAATAAGTTATAAATGAGCTGTGGTGTGTTCATTTTCCTGTTGCTATCAAACTCTCCCAGTTGAGGAGACAGTCCTTAATAAGGAAGAAAGTACTGACTTTTTTGCAGTTTACCTCAAAACATTTCCTCTGGCTTACTGCTTCAGTGAAAGCATGAGAACTTCTGTATGTTCACAAGCAAAAAATGATTTTTTTAAAATGCAGGATGCATGATCAAGAGGGCAAGAATTCCCTTCAAAGCCAGTCTGTTGCAACTGGATAACTTGTCCCCAAAATCAACTGTAGGCAGACAATCTCCTCCGCTTCACTTACCTTAAGGGGACAGACATGTAGCTTCCACAGTAATTTGTGACCAGGGAATGAGATAAAGGGCTTGATTCCTTTCTCCTGCAAGAGACAACTCCCACCCAGTCATGCTTGAAGAACTTAACAGAACTGTTACTGAACAGAAACTCTCTGAGGGTGCCTGGAAGATCAAATCCATCTTCTCTGTTACTGGCTTACAGCAATATTGGTGTATGCACTCTACAAGATGCTGTGTTTTAGGGGAAAAGCTGGTGTGCTGGAGGAATCTCCTCTATGAATGCAGAGTGCTTTTGTTTGCTTGGAAGGAGACCTTGATGTGAAAAATGCAAAAAAAAAAAAATTGTTTTCCACTCTACCCAGCAATATGCTATCAGCTTTCTGATTGTTTTTATTTAGTTGAGTATCTATTACATGTGGCAAATCTCCCTCTTATTGCTCCTTCAAATTTACATGTTCTCATTCCTCATGTTTTTAGGCTGGGCTTTTAACAGGCTTTTTTTTTTTTTTTTTTTAAGTTTTCACTGAAACTTATCCAAATGTTTGTTCTTCTCTGTTAAAAAGCAAGCATTAATGAGGGACAGTCTGCTGATTCTGATATTATCTCAAAATTGCAGGTTTTGGGGGAGTGCCAGAAGGTTTTGAAGGAGTCTTCTGTAATTCTTGGCTTTTATGGCTTGGAAAGGAAGAGAACAAGAAGTACTGGAAGAGAGTGGCAATATGAAGTAGAAGAATAAGGGAGGGAGTAAAATGAGGATTATGACAAGAATAAGGTGTCTTTTAGCTTTCTGTCAGAAGGTAGCATAGGTGAAGTGCACGTCTCTCCCAACCTTCCACAGGCATTCCACAAGCATTCTAGCTTGTCAGTTATCTCATAATATAATTAAATTTTGAGATGATTCCAAAGTATGTTCAACTTGTTACAAATCCTACAAATTGGACTGACCCTTACATATCATTGTTTTTTTTTTTTACAGTGAATATTAAAGAAATAACAAAGTAAAAGGATTCCATACTCCCCACAAATGTAATGTTGGAAGTATATTTACCTGTATGCCATAACTTCATAGTCTTTGAATACTAATCTTCAAATAGTATATGCAATGGCAGGACAAGCTGTTTTGACTTCTTCATTTAGTAAATCAGTGAAAGGAGTCTACCCCCGAACCTGGAATCAAACCTAGAATCTGAAGGGGTGCACCAGGGTCCATGGATGCAACCCTCTGGATGCAGTGACATGCTTGGTGGTTTATAATATGAGAAAATACTCTTTTTTTCTGTTTTTTTTTTTTAATGTAATTTCTCTAAAAATTATATGATTTATACATATTAAAGATTCACAGCAAATATACGAACTAAATTTAAGTGTTTCCATCAGCTGAGAAGGACTGTTTTGTTTTATGTTTTCATGATTTGGGAAGCAGATGTAGTAGTAGGCTGGACTCCTGTTGAGTCTAGCCTGCAGGTCCTGGAAGGGTGTCCTTCAGAGAAGTGGGCCATTCCTTTCTGGGATTTGAGCTGGGAAGTGATGTACTTGAGTTCTGCAGTTATTTAGCTACTATATCTCTCTGTCCTACTTCATTAAAAAAAAAAAAGAACATCTGAAAGTGTCTACCAGAATAATCACTGCAAGAGATTTGAAATAAATATGTTGGCTTTTTTGTTTATCAGTGAACAGAAACATGGAAGTGCCCAAACTGCGCAATTGTTGCAGATAAACATCTGCAATGGTGAAATATTCTGTGCCAGTAATTTTGCAAGGGTTGCTGCCATGGCTGCTTGAGGCCATTGAAGCCACTGCATGTAAACTAATTCTTATTGACAATCTGGATTCTTGACAACCAGATGGTAGCCACAATAAATTACTTTAGTCATCCTTAAAGAAATACTTGAGCCACCTAACTGATGTATGAGTCAAACAGAACCCTACAATATAAGAGAATGTCCCTTTAGTGTGAGGTGGCACGTGAATAAGTGTTTGCAGATCATAATACTGAGTTCAGATGTCTAGATTTCTGTCTAGAAATCTGCTTTAAGAACCCATGACTGTTTTGCTTCTGGATCGAATAGGTGCTGCACATTCTTAAACATGCAGAAACCAGTTATTTTCTCCCCTCTGGGGCACAAAACAATTATCACTCAAATGAAATCAGAGGCCATAGAAATTAATTTGGCACAGGTTACAGTGGGTTCAGTTTTGCATGTCTGAGTAAGATTTATGTTTAATTTTCATAGCAAGTTTGTGTGTAGTGCTATGATACTAAATCATGTGTTTATACATAAAAGTCTGTATTTAGTAGTCTTTGCTCTTTTTTGATAGCTCTTTTTTCATTTAATCTGATAAAATTAAAATGGAATCAAATTTGTATGGTCTTATAGGATAGTTCATTTCCAATTGTGTTTTAATCCTGTGAGTGACTCAACAAGGTTAAACCCGTGCTAAAAATTCCTTGTTGTTCTTCCGTTTTTTATTCTAAATATTTAAGATGGTAAAAATTGCTATTTCTAATTCTGTCAAGCCAGAAGAAAGTCAAATGAGGCATAAGCCTCTCAAATGTGATTGTTACTGATTTTTTCTAAAGGTGTACCGTTACCTATTATTCATTCAATCTAGGAAATCTGCATTAATGTTTTGGAATTTCAAAAGTTAGAAAAGCTGGAATTTCATGAAATTGGGGAAAGGTTTTGAGTGAGCGGGTCTGCAGAATGAGTGGAGAGTTTATTGAAAGCTCTTAAGTTTTTAGCAAGAGAACATACAATACTTCCAACTAAAGTAACGTGGTAATATTGCACTGTCCATGTGAGTGTCTGTGAACTTAAAGGCTGTAAATTGGGAAGCTTGTTGTGCTGAATGGAACTAAGCATGATAGTCTTCCAACAACTGCACAGTTGTTCCCATATCTATCCTTTCTTATTATACCAAATACTTGTTTTCTCAAGAAAAGGTTTCTGCATGCTTTATTCTGCTCAGTTGGTTGAATTATTAAAAGTACAACATGCAAAGAAACATTCTGTTCAGAGTGTACATTGTATAGTGCAGAAATTTGAGGAATAAATTTGAATAAAACAAAAGCCTCCAACATCATTGCTGAAAACTAAAGCAAGCAAACAGACAGACAAAAACTTTATTATATTTTTATGCTAACAATCTGTAAGCTTTTTCTCCTGAGCATCAGGATATAACTTAGATGCAAATTAGCATAAATAATAAAACAGTAGTTGATTTTAGTAGTAGATTTTACTTGAAAAATAGCATAGCTCTAAGTATGTTTGGTACATCATTTTGTCTTACAATTTTAGTTAATAATTTCTGTAACTATATTCTCTAACAGCCATCAATATGTATTTGATATAACAAAGAATGTTTATTAGTTTTTCTTATAGAAGCTTTTGTTG
Source organism: Crypturellus undulatus (assembly GCA_013389825.1). Lineage (NCBI taxonomy): Eukaryota > Metazoa > Chordata > Aves > Tinamiformes > Tinamidae > Crypturellus > Crypturellus undulatus. The sequence goes on from VWPW01011387.1 coordinate 645,812, forward strand.
TTCTCAAGCTGTAGGTGATAATTCATAAATATAAATGACTGTAAATTTAGAAAATAGTGTGTTCTGAAGGATTTCATTTATTTTTAATGGACATTTGAATAAAAGAAGTACCCTGTCATGGCACTCAGTTTGGTGTTGTTACCTACTGCCTAAAGCAATTAACTCTCTTCAGGGCGGGTCTGGTCCCAGCACTCGGGACATTTTATACTTTTATATTAAACAGTCACTGAGAAGAGAACTGCGAAACTTGAGGTGAGTGTCCTACCTGGTAGACTGTGTTGTCTGGCTTGCATTCCAACTGTCATTTTAGCAGATTAACAGCCAAATTTATTCTGTTCCTATTTTTATTCTGCAGCTTTGTGGAGCGAAACACTGTCTTTAGGAGTGGGAAATACTACTTATTAAGTGTAGAGAGTGCAGAACCCAGTAACTTGCACGAAACTCCTGTTAATTGCTGCAGTACTGCCCCAGAAAGGTGTGAGTACTGCCCCAGAAAGGTGCGCTGCTATTTATTTACTTCTGCGGGCAGCAGGATGCTCTGAGTAGTCATGGGGCTACTGGGAGAAAGACACTTTGCTTAGGACTATATGTAGTTTGTCTAGTTGCATGCTTAGCTTCTGATCTTACTTTTAGGAAAGGTTCCAGGAATAGTAGGTATAAGAAATGTAAATGTGGATGAGAATGCTTTAAAAACAAATTTAAGTCACTAATTAAAATGCAGCAATTATAATTCCTGGTAGGATGTAGATTTCGAGATGGTATAAGCTAATCTGTTTCTGAGACAATGACTCCTTGATCAATGACTTGACTGATTTAGGACTAAAGCGATCTTTATAATATATGACTGAACATTCATGGTGAAAGCTTGTTGACTTTCCAGCTTACTGCCAAGCAAAGCATATTCAAAACATTTTCGTTTTTGATATGGAGCCTCTCGTGATTACAGGCTTAGTGTTGACAGAAAAAATAGAAGTGGAATACCAAACACCAGTTATTGTGGGCTTTTTTTTTTTTTCACTTTCATCACTAAAATATTACTTTTATTCATGTTCTTCAGAACCTATTTGCCTTTGGATTTTACAGTACTAATCAGGAGCTGTCAGCATAAAACTAATTTGTTTGTCAGAAGCTTCAAGGTTCACACTATTCAGTGTATGATATATAAATTGTGTCAAGCAATTTCCAAGAACATGTTTTAAATGCTTCTGCAAATGCCATGTGCATCATGTTTTTGGTTAATACGTGAAATGAATTATTTGAAATTCAGAATACAACAGTGACTGGATTGTGGTATGACAGGAGCTTCTGACCTCAAAGAGGTCCAAAAGAATTGTAGCTTTCAGAGAAAAACATAAAGGTTTCTCAGACCACCTTAAATAGCTTTTTTTTCTGCTGTGCTAAACATCCTTTTTTATTATCTTAGTTGTAGAACCAAATCTGAATTTCTTTAACTGACTGTGTAGAAGTCGATGTAATATCAGTTTTAGGATTGTGTTTGCGTAGCTGTAGTTTGTGCAAGATATTTTAGAAAAATTGTTAAGGGTGTGTGGTGAGAAACGAAGAAGACTTTTATAAAAGGGTTTATATGCTATACCTTTTCAGGCAACCCAGGTTTTACAAAAATGTCCATTTTGGTCATTGGTCTTTCTATTTATGTATTTATTTATTTTCTAGTGGCTAGTAACAGCAAAGAGATGAGCCAAGCTGTAAAGAAAACAAAATATAACTTTTTAAAGAGATTATCAGTGGTTAATTTATTTAACACAGAAACAAGTAAAGCATTACTTCTACATGTTATTCTTTTCATTTTGAAGTCGTTTAACAGGATAAAACAGAGAGTGCCAGAACTCTCGCTTCAAAGCTAGCATGAGCTTTCATTAATATACTCCTGGTTTCCCTGTTTGGTACTGCTGTGGACATGGTTAATTATCTTGAGTATTAAGGAAGTACAAGCGTCCTATAGAACATGACTGCTGTGCTGTTGCCCAATACATGTGATAGCTGCTGACTTTTAAGATAATCTAATTAAACATAATAGTATATTTTGATTCAGACTTACTGTTTACTTTGTGAGTTGACTTAAAGTATTTCAGTATCTGAAGTTTGATCATAATATTCTACTTAATGATAACAGGCAGAGATAATTTGGGCTTGTTAAAACTTGTTAAAGCTCTGTGTCTAACAGAAGAATATAAGGGAAATAATATTTTGCCAGAGATGCAACTTTCCTAACAAAATCAACTTTCCTAAACAAAATATTGATTTTTCACATATATATATCTATATCTATAGATATATATATCTCACTGGTACACACTCCTATGGTCTTACCTTGTTTTTTAAAAAATAATTGAATTGATAAGGAAATACTTCAGTTATTAACTCAATTTCTTTAAAAACAAAACAGAGGTGTCACTGTTCAGTAACATTGATCATTACTTCTGTTAAAATAGTACTGAAAAAATGAAATACAAAAATATCAAAAATTCTTTCAGTGGCGAAGTGTATCTGTCTGGCTAGCACAACCAAACTGTCCATTATCTTTTCTTCTCATAGGAAAAAATGTATGTTATATATATTCTGAAGTTAATTAATGTTAGTTCAGAAAAAGACAAGAAAGAATAAAGGGAAGACAAACTAAACATCTTTAAGGTATATCATGTACAACAACCACTAGTCCACTCTCAGGAGGAAGCCTTAGCTTCTATACTTCAACAGCTATGCCCAGCAAAAAATATTCAGCCTTTCCCGAGGGTGGTCCAACGCTATCGGATGGCTTTTTTCCAGTGTTCTGTTATTATTACAGAATCGTTCCCACAGACAGGGGGAAGAAGACATTTGTTGATGTCTTCCTTTCAGGAGCTTCTTGGGAAGAGGAAATGTTCTCAAAGTTGTGATCTCTATGTTATGAGATAGTGTTATACACTATTTTTTTTTTTTCAAATAAAACCAAACTTTATATTTTTCTCAGATAATTTCACTGATTTAGTATCCTCTATATGTCAAGAGTTAGGAAGCATCTGAAGAAACACTGATGTGTAATTGTGAGAGATTGAAGGGTAGGACACCTCTTTTGTGGCCTTCCCTCCCCTCTCCCCCCACCCCCATACTCTCTCTTCCAGCCCAGATTCCTTAGGGATTTTTCAGCAGTTACAGGATTCTGTGTGGTCGATGCTTCAAAAATACATATTGTGCATTCATAACTTGAGTTTAAGCTGTTTTCAGTTATATTTATCCATCTTATCTGAGTAGCAGGAAATAAGTCAACAAATCACCAACAGAATTTAATTAAAAATACATAACTCAAAGGTCCACAACTGAAGTTTCTGTTTTTAAAAGGAGATAAGATTTCTGATTTTGTTTTTCAGAAGAGGTTTCATATATCTTAAAAATGTGTTTTGTGCTATACTGAGTCCAAAAAGGCATTTGATTCAAGTATTTGCCCTTTTGGAGTTACCTTTGAAGTACCTAGACTGTTTGGTACCGGGTGAGCTCACCAAGTAGAGTTAAATGCTCACTTCCTCCCAGAAATTAAGCATGATGTCTTCACAGCCCTCAGTGTTCCATAGTTTTAGGGTGAGCTAGAATATAAGTGTATGCCTCAATTCATCCTCTGTCTCTTCCTTTCAAGTTGTAATATAAAATCTATGAGAAGAAAGACTTGTCCCTCATGTTATCCCAGGGAGGAGGTGGGGAAATAAATTTGTGTTTGTGGTCTTGGGGTTATGCTTTAGAGGCAGTGGTAGGTCTGTACACATGAGCACTCCCATGTGTGGCAAATGTGTCTGGGCTGCTGCATCTAGTGCTGCTGCCCTGTGCAGTAGGAGCACGTTTCTGCAGTACTATGTCTCATTTTTTTAAGCAGGAATAACTGAAATGTATTATGGGTAACAACTGATACGAATCAGGTTTTGGGAAGATGATTTAGGAGTTGTCATACTCTGAACATAAATCAAGAATGTCCTGTTCTTAAGAAAGAGGCAGATATGCAAAGAGGCACTTAAACAGGCAAGTGGCCTGAAAGACCCAAGAAGAAATCTGTCTTTTAATCACCACTGATAGCCTCCTATTATGGGCGTATTATGCCCAGGTATGAGCATTACACTTCAAGAAAAATGATCTGTTGGTTATCATTAAGGATAAGAGGAGACTAAATGAAGACATAAATTCTCAAAAGAATTGAAGATTGCTATATAGAGCAAGGAAATAGTCTGTTCTCTATGACTAGAACTTAATGAGTTTAAGTTACAGTGCAGCAGGTTCAGGTTTGATGACTGGGAAAACTCATGCCAAGTGTAATGAAGCAGTAGAATAGATTCCTAATTTTGAATAAATGAGTGTTCCTTAGGGTCTCACTTTGGGCATTGTTAACAATTAAATAAGTATCTTGCATTTTAACTCAGGTATTTATCATCTGTTTCTTTCCAGTCTTCTTTTTTCTCACTGAACCTGGATAATACAAATATTAATCTAGTCTTTGAGAAGGCATAAAATTTCTCATAACCTTTAAACCAACTTCAACCATAACAACCATAACAAACAGAACAGACAACAGAAAACTGAACTTCATAGCCTCAGAAAAGTCACTTCTACTTGCCTCTTATTCAGCAATTTTTTACAGCAGTTTTTTTTCCCTCAAACAATTAACTTAAAATTGATATTTTGAATTTGTGTGGGATACTGGATACATGTGGTTCTTGAGTAATAAATAAGAGGGAGAAAACACTCAGGTAGCTACCATGTGATGTAGGATTTTAGAAAGCATCTAGAGGGCAGGTTATATATCTGTACTTGATCTTAAAAATACGGTTCCATACTTTCTAGGATCTAAATTAAACTGTCATTCGTAAGCATTCTAGGCCTTGTCTGCATAGCATAATTTAAGAGCATATTTGGAAATATATGTCATATACTGACGGTATTGCTTGGTACAATTCCAATTCTATTTCAAATCCATTAGGTTGAGATTTCAAACTGGAAGAAGAGCATGACAGTAAAAGAAATCTAATTATTTTGTTTTTCTTTATTTTTTCCTTAAGCTTTAAACTATTTTGGATCTTAAAAAAAAAAAAAACTATAATCATGGACATATCTAGCTCAAATTATTCTATATTATTGCAAATGTTTGAAACACTGACTAATTGCAAATGTTTATATGATGAACATAATAACTTTATGTTACAGTGCAAAAATAAAAGCTTTTTTGATCAATTCAGTCAGTTCAAAGTGGCTTCATTTTTTTTCCTGCTAATAAACAGTTGAGATTGAAGGCAGAAAATAATAATAAAATAAATATGCCAGTTACTTCAAGAAACAATAAATGGCCTGAAAATTTGAAGGGACAAATATAGACATTTTGTGTTATTTCTCAGATCTGTCTCATCCATAGCCATTGCTTTAATGGAAAGTTAACAGTCTTTAATAAGGCATCACTAATCATTGATGAAGAAGTATGACCTGCATAATATAGTCTGTATTTCATCCATGTGATTTTATACATCCATACTGTGCATGGATATGCTTTTTTCAAGTATTCTGATACATTCTGTCTCTGACCTTAAATTACTGTATGCTAATTGAAAGAAGTCTACTTTATATTTTCTTATACTCCATCCATCGCAATGCTATTCTAGTCCTTCACTATCTGAGACTACATGCAAAATCTAAAAACTCTTATATTGAGTCTTATACTGAGTCTTCTCAATTGTTTCTTTGTTTCTTCTAGCTAGTGGCTCTCTTGAGAAGTGAAATATCTCCTGACATTGAACCAACACAGTATTCCAGATTCTATGTTAGCAATACATGAGAAAATAAAACAATTTTGCAAAGGTTTGTGCTTGCAGGATTTATAAACCCTGTTCTGTTTTTCTCCCTCCCTCTTGTAAATTGCATGTTTGTGTGCGAACACTTCACAGTGGTTTGTCCTGCTATTCAGCTTGTTCAAAGGAAATATCCCGTCTTTGTCCAAAAGATTCCGACCCGCAGCTCACACTTCACTTTGCAATACTGCTCATAGCTGATTGTTAGATAGCTGAAGGTGCTCCTACTTCTCCTGTCTTCTGACAGCCGAGTCAGTTGTCTTCTTACTGTCTTCCTACCTTCTACCCAGCAGCCTGTTTTGTTTTGACACAGTTAAGACCCACATTTTCCTTTCGCAAGATACAGCTGTGGAAGGACCTCCCTCAAATAACTTTCCTGTCCATCTGAGCGCATAATATTGCATATGAGGGGTTTCATGCTATTTATGCCTTTCCTGTAAACACTGTGTTGGAAACCTTGAACTTGTTCAGCTGTACAAACTAATGCAGACCCTTCTGCATATAGAACATCCTCTGATAGAAAAAGAGCTAAGAGCAATTGATGATCAGCAGAAAGAAGCAGAAGAAATACACATAGCAGATGGATACAGACCTGCTAGGACTGTATCAAGCAAGTGAAAATGTTAGGGTGTGATTTAGAGCAAAGAGTTGAACAATCAGATAGTGTTAGAACAGTCCATCAGATTATGAATGGTTGGATGAAACATGCCCTCTTATTTTAGGAAAGATTTAAAAAAGAAGGGTTTTTTTTAAACCTAGATGACAAACAAGAAAACATAGCTAAAAGATACAAAATGCTGCAAGAAGATCCATCATCTTTTAGAGGTAATAAATTTGTTATTTAAAAGACCATCTGGTTTTATTTTGTAAAGTGTATTTCTGGCATTGACTATTATTCATAACTACACTTTATCAGTCACTATCATATGAGCACTGTGGTTATGGCTGAGTGAACCATAACTAGAATTTTGATGTGAAAAAATGAGATAAGTATTTGACTGTTAATTGGATTTCCTGGTATGTTTTTGCTAATTATTTGTGTGATTGTGCAACCCACTTAAGAGTTACTTAAGACTGAGGTATGTGAAGAAAATTTGGGAGAAGACAGAATAATCTTTGCAACATTTGAAAAGCACCTTAGTGGTTTTTTTTTTAAGTTAGAAGATTGGGAATGACTGACTACTGCAGTCATGATAATTCTGCTGTCTCATTTTTCTTACACTGTGCTATGCTGTTTCTAAAGTAATTTCTACATCTGGAGGAAAATAACCTAAATTCCTTCTTGCACTGCATATGTTGTGAAATAGTTTTGATTTGAAATCTCAGTTTTGCTTGTTTATTTGTTAAATTAAAAACGCACTTTAGATAACTTAGTTCTTCTGTTTACTTAGGAATACTAAACAAAGGGTAATTTAAATATGAGCTGCTTTTTTGCATAACTACCAGTCATAGCAATACTGTGCTTCTGAATCAAATGCCTTAATACAAAAAACGCAGAAACATAGAAGCAGGGAAAAGGGTAATCGCTTTGAGCCATTTTTGTTATTTCTTTAAAAACTTTTATTTCTGGTGTAAGATGCATGTAAATGTGCAGAAATTCTCTTTCTAGTTATACTTATCTCTGACTAGAAGACCAGTCAGCATTTATGAAGTGCTTTCTTCTCTGCGGTCGTGATAGAACGTGAAGAGATGTTTCATGCTGATGAAGTCTATGAGCAGCCACCCACTACTGAACATTTTAAAAAGTAGACAAGTATAGTCTTAATAACTGTGGCTGTTAAGTGAGGGGAAAAATGGGAGGAATATATCCATATATTTCTCTATTTTCTGCCATAGATTGGCATCTATGAAAATCTCTATGTTCAGATGAGCAAGCCCAAAAATTTTAGGATTTTTGAGAGCTGATTGAAGGTGGAAGGTGAGTTTGTTAAGCTTATTAAGAAATGGAGCTGGATCTTTTGAGATCTATCATTGTTAGATAAAAGGGGTGTGTAGAACAAGGGGGTTATATCTTTATGCTCTGTAGACTTAATTATTAGTTTATGGTCTTTTTCCATGTAACAGTAGGATGAGCTGATTTTTTGTATCCACTCATGTCAAGCTCATTTAACTAGAAGTAAAGCAGAGCAGAGTTTGGGCCAGCAGTGGTAGTTTCTCAGCATAGCATTTCAAATTTATCATATTGAAATGTTGCTAGACATAAGTATACTTAAGGATATACTTCTTATAATGTTTTAGAAACACAATATAAATTACTGGCTATTTTGTTTTATTTCTGCAACCATTGTACTTGCATATCCTACTGGGTTAATTCTCAGTAGTAGGTACCTCCTGTCTCTGGTTGCTGTCTTAGAATAATCTACTTTTATAACATAAATTCCACTCATAGGAGAAGTAGGTAGGGCTTGCTACACATTTATTCACCATAACAAGGAGCCTTTGCTGTGTTTGTAATTATATCTTTCTCTCTGGTAATCTGGCTGATTTAGAAGAATGTATAAATTGACAGGCACTGGACTTCAGAGAGGTGCGTGGGGGGATTATTGTGGGCTAGAAATCATGGGTCAGTTCTTGGCTCTGAAAAAGAGAGAGAGAGAGACAGACACAGCTATTGCTGAAATTTTGAACGTTTACAAGAGATGCTTTTGCTATTGGAAAATTACAGGAAGACATTTCCAGACCAAATTTATGTCCATTTAGATGTAATCCAACAAAAGTATTTCATGTGCACCTGCATTCATTTGGTCCTATAATAGTGGTAGTTGACTTCAGTGATGTAAAATAATTCAGTGTTCTCTCCTTCTTAAGTGCCAGACATAAAGCAGGTACCTTTTAAAACACTTGTTTTATGTGGGTGATGGAAAGTCAGTTTAAAAAGAGATCTGCTACATTTTGATGAGGTCCCTAGTATCTTTTGCCTTTTTCTACTCATCAAATCATCCTTACATTCATAAACCTACTCCTAGATGCTGACCCATATAGGTACTCCAGTGAATATATTTTCTATGTTGCTGCCAGTTCCTTAACAGAGTTTGCAATAGTTTGGCGCTATTTAAATATGGAGACAAATTTGGGATTTAATGCCTGTTAAATGATACTGTCCTTCAGACATTCTCAGACAGTTGTTTCTCAATAGGTGTTCCGTTATAATTATTTTGAGTCACAGGTGAACTTAGTAGTTTTAAACCTCAATTAGTTAAGAGTAGGTGGAAAGGCACTACAGCTGAAGTGGTTCTCCCTAATGCTAAAATAAATGCTTATTAAACTCTGGCGTTATGATCAGTACTTGCTTATGGGAGATCTTTATTTGGATTGGTTTGGGTAATGCACTACTTTGTAAATAAGATTACCCTGTTATCTAAAATGGTAGAGAAATTCAGCTCATGTTCTTAAACTGATAGTCTAGCAAATCAAAACGGAAGGTTCTCACCAGATTCAGTGAAATTATGACAAGATTTTCTGGTTGAGAGTGGAATTTCTATTTCCACCTCTTTGATCTGAAACATACTGAAGAATTAGCTAGAAAAAATAAATGTAGCATTTTGTCTAGTCTGCTAGACAAGTCTGCTAGGTTCTCTGAAGTGACTTGGATTCAAGTTTTCCTGTTCTCATGCTTCTCATTCCAAATAGACAAATAAAAAACCTTTCCAAGTATTATATTCATCCTGATGATATGGGTTTTTGAATGGTTTCCTGATTTTTTTTCTTGAGACATTAAAGAGATTTGTAGAATGAGAAAGCTATTTCCAGCTCAGTGTTGTGTATTTGAAACTTAAATACTGAGGTGGTGGGAGCTCTCTAGTTTACTGTGTGGAAGCTTCCTAATACACTTTAGCATAAATTTTTGCAATTAAACAAATCCTCCACTATAATTTCTTACTAATGGACAATTCATGGGGTACCCCATTGTTAATATATAAAGTTGTTGTTCTGCCATGTGTAATAATTTTCCTCCAAGATAGTTTTACTCTGTTCAATAGAAATTGTCTGAGAAATGGAATGTGATTAAAGATAGCTGTGGTGTCTGCAAAGTACAAATTAACTGCCTTTCAGACTTCTGAGGCTGAAGTTATCAGAAAAAATTGTGCTTCATTTGATGTATACTGAACTCCAAAATCAGTCCTTTTTTATGAGATCATGATCAGTGACAGATCGTATTATCTATATTTTATTGGGGGAAGCAAATAGAATTCAGAGAAAGGTTTAAAATGAGGTTTCTTTTTCAATTTGATGAAGAAAATCTGTGTTCATCTTGATAACGTAATGAGGAATCTCAGAAAAGCATATTTGCTTGTAATTTTTCAGTACTAAATCTAGTGATAATGTGATATACCCATTCAAATATGTACATTTTTGTCATAAAAGGTACAATTTCAGCAGTAAAATATCAAAAGATTTATCTTCCATATCTCAAAATCACTACCAAATTCCAATTTCCCCTGTTTCTCTTCCAATGTTGCATGCTATAATTGATAAAATAAAGCACCACAGAATATTTGCATATACTGTATATTCATATTCGTTGAAACAGTCAGCATAATGTACCTTGAATACATAAGAGCGGAAGACTTAGTGGATCTTTTAAAACATCATAGAGGAGGGTTTATTATCATCTAGACAGCCTTACAGTAATGAGAAAAGAGATGTAAGAAGTCAAAAATGTAGTTATTGCAAGAGTATAAATAAATTATTTTCTGTGACATTATTTATCCTTGTGGTTCAACATAGAGAGCGTGGTAGGTCTTTTGGGCGTTTCAGAGATATTGGAAATGCAGCGTATGCAGCATGTTAAACTGTTTGTAATGATTCTTCTTTTTTGTATATTGAATCAGATGAATAGATTTCACTGACAGGTTTTGTTAAGTTCTTTATAGCGCTTGCTTTATTTAGTGCTCTTTTCCTCATCATGGCAGATAGAAAGCTTGAGATGCTGGAAAAAGAAAATAACAGGAATCCGCAAAGCTACTTATTTCATTTGTTTGTAGTCTGAAATGACTACTTCAATATCTAAAAGAGATAGTTGCTCCACAAAAAGTAGGACATTAGTGTTTTCTATTAGTTGGGTTTTTCTTAGGAAGTTATAAAATTGGAATGTTTTGAATGTTATACCATGAAGTTGGACGATGAAGTATTTATAGTTTTAATTAAAAACAACACAAAAGTTTAAAATACTAAAGAATTTCATATTCCTTTTTTTCTTGAAATTTTAAATGCCATATTTTAGAACATTCAGATGAAGAGTATCTCTAATCTTAAAATAATCCCAAAGCAAAATAATCCTTGCAGTTTCATTTTAGGCTTATTCTTACCAATAGTTTTCTGCATTAATTAAAATCAATGAGTAAAAATTCAGAAAACCTGAAAATCCCAGTTCAGGAAACTAGAAATCTGTGCATTAGCTGTGCGTTGTATAAGAGAAAGCTGCAAAGGACTAGATTCCACAGCAGACAGTTATATCCTAGTTATATCCTCAGTTAGATCTCGAGTTGAAGCTTGTCAGTGCATGGAGCTGTATGGTTAATCAGTTTTGTTTAAATCAAACAGTTGTTTTTCACAGGCAAATTAAAAATCTGTATATATGATTTTTTCCCTTTTTTTTTTGCATAACATGTCTATTGCCCGGAAGGAATGGGGACCGTTTTTTACACCTTTTCAATTGAATTGTAGATATAGATGTGTATTTAATAGGTATTTAATTTAATTTGTGTTTAATTTCTCACACTATCAACATTTAGCTACGAAATAGTTAAAAGATCGTATTTTGATTTAGCTTTTGAGAAGGTGCATTATTTGGTATGCTTTCTAGTTAGTAGTGGTGTAAGGCTTGGAAAAAAATAATGATTCAAGAGCCAAGAATTGCTATTGCTGCATGCTGGGCCCACCCCTTGCATCCATTTATCTGTTATATAGCAAAAACTTGTTTTTACCAAATGTTGTTGACACTTTTATTTGTACTTTCTGTTTCAGGGCAGCGGTGGTGATTGGACTAAAACCCAGTGGAGACAGATTAATGTGGAACAGATGGATATAGAACTCGGAAGGTTTGCCAAGGCAGGTTCTATAGCTGACTGTGTCTACAATTTATCTGTCTTGATGCCACCCCTTTCTCTCTCTTCCCGCCCACTTTGATGTTTCAGTGGATTTGTTGCTCATGTTCAAACTGAATATTCAGGAATATGTTTTGGTTTGGGAGCTCTCCTTTAAAATTTTATTCTTCTGGATGAGTTTTTAGTCTCCGTGGAGGTAAATGGTAAAACCATGCTGTCACTTCTCTGATTTGAGGCAGTATATAAAAGAATAAAGAGGGTGGGGTTTTATGTCAGACCCTACAAGATGAAAGTCATTGGTTTTATAGAAAAGTGGGATTTGCAGAGGCTTCTCTGCTGTGCCCTTGGACATAGTTCCATAGTGTTTTTGAGATTCAGCAAAGATATTTTTAAAGGGAGGACACTTTCTCTGCATGAAGTACTTACAGTGTCTTTTATACAGTAGTCCTACAGAAGACAAAGAGGAAAAGAGAAATTTGAAGCCAAAATTAGGACTAAGGCTCCCAGACAGTTTGCAGGACGCTGAAGGAATACTGTGATTCACAGACAACATAGTAGTTGGGTATGCAGGTTAGAAATAAGGATGGGAAGAGCACGGGTAAGCTCAGAGCACCCTCTGCGTTTGCATTGTTCAGTGTGGCAGACCAAGCCGTGGGACAGAAAAGATGCTGAAGACTTGCGTCAGGCTTATCACTTACTGGCATTTTCATTGCCTCTCTTTATATTACCGTGATAAATATAAAAAGAATGAACATAGAAGGATGTTTCTATTCTAACTCACAATTTTAATGAAAAAACATTTAAAATTATTTCTAATGCATAAAGTTCCTAAACTATTCTAGTTCAACTTTTTGTGGAAAAAAAAAGTTATTAATTATAAAAAAAATCAAGATTGATTGTGATAAGTCTTGATTAAAAATCTGCAATTAAAAAAAAAAAGATATTTCAAAGTGGTAAAAAATAATAACAAATAAAAAGATTTCCAGAGTGCAAATACTGCATCAGTGGATTCCAGCAAATTCAGTGGAAAGTGTACAAATAAACTTGCTGATTAGACTTTTGTATGCAATATGCAGTACAGTACATTTAGATTCTATTTGGATACTGTGGTATATACTTACACATGTTTTCTTACTTATTTACTTATTTTGTTCTGTGTTGTCCTCATTTTACAGATCAAGTTTTTAGTAGCAGATGGTACTACCTTGACAAACCTTTTGGGACTCCAGCTTTATAAAGTAGGAGATGAAGTCCAAAGTACAGTTGACAAAGCTATATGAAAAAGTTGGCTACTGAAAAGGCAGAAGATAGCAATTCTTCCTTCTTCTACAGAACAATATGTAACAAACTATTGTCTTGATTGTAATTAAGAACACTGATTAAGATTTGTTTCAAGAAATCATGATAGAAATGAATAATTTAATATGACATATCTGTTGAAAAAAAAATGACAGCTGAAATGAAGTATACTGAACCTGACTTCTTGTCTGTGGTATAATTTAATATCACTGTGCATTAAACATAATTAAGGTACAGTTCTCAATTAAAAATAGGAAATGTGATACATATAGACAGCTGTAATTACTACTGTTCTTACCCCAGATTCCTGTAGAAAGAATAAGCTGCTGTGGAATTTACTTACGAAGGGTATCACAGGAGTGGAACTCCTTTATTAAAGTCAGATGAACAACTGCTTGAAAGCTTATATAACGATCAAGTAAGTATTTAATTAATAGTAATATTAGTATATCAGTATCATTCACTATTTTGATACATTTGATTAGTATAAAGGTTTTGATTCCTCCCTGAATCTTTACTGCAGTGAGCTATATTTTCTCCAGATGTTAGTCCTGTGAAATTATACGTATGATTACTAACTATATATTCTAAGGAAAATTCCTGTCTCTGTGTAGGAGTTAACAAAATTACAGCTTTTAAAGCTTATATTTTCTTAGATTTTTTGAAATCTTTTAATAATATGTTGCCATTTTGCCATGTTTAAATATATCTTCTGTTATGATTTACTGCAATAATAAGGTACAAGACAATTTGTTAAACTTTTCTTAGACATAGTTCCTATATTTGAGATAACTTTTTCATTAGTGCAGTTTTTTTGCTCGTCTTTCTATTTTTCTAGGTTCATCTGCAAGTAATTCTGAAAATCCATATGTGGAATATCTCACTGAACAAATGAAGAGTTTGCAAAAGAAACTAAACACGGTAGGTTGTCACTTACGTTTGCATGGAAGTTCAACATAAATGGTCTCATCTAGAAAGTATTTTGATCGGATATGAACATATCAGAAGAGAACTGCCTCAAGATACAGTAGGGCTATTTATTTAGGAACTCTTAGATATAGAGTTTTATGTTCATTTACCTGTATTACAGACCATAATGTAGATTATATGGTCTAGTTACAAAATACGTGTCCTAAATATAGATAGTCTGTGTCTTGTATTCAGACTATATAAATAGATTTTTTAGAGATAAATAGATTTTGTTAAATAAATGTCATATTAACAAATTAGGTTGAGTGTGTCTTTGATAGTTTTGTTTACAACGCACTGAATTCAAGTTATTACAACAAATCTCAGACTTACTATGGAGAATTTCAGAAGTAGGATGAGTATCCTTTTATTATTAGAATTGGAGTGATTATTTACCTTGATTTCCTTTAATGTGTGCTGGCAGGTGGAGGACACGTTGTGAACTATTATTGTTGAAAAAGTACTGCCAATTACCTCTCCATATCACTGTAATATCTTTTATTATAATCTACCATTAATTAGTTTTTGTTTTCACTTGTAGCAAACATAAGCATTTTAGCTTCCTCCAACTATCATGTCCTAATTGTTCACCTGATAAAAAAAAGTCACTGAAACCTCTCTAAGTAAAGAAGATAACTTGTGTTTCGTCGACACACCGATAATTCAGTTCACTTAGGCCGAGGAAAGGTCTGAGTTCTCAGTATTCTCTATGTGTTTCTGAAAAACTAAAGCTTTTCAATGGAATCACCAAGTCTATCCACCTTTCCAGTCTCAGTGCTCTGATTTATAGTGTAGTTCTACTGTTTTCAATTTGAAATAAATTTCTGATTTTTGATTTTTTAAATCACAAATTTAAACAGTGTTGGCAGCAACTCCATACCAAATATATATACATATATATATATATACTTCTGTGCAGGCTGAGGATCTCTGTTAAGAACAATGAATTTATTGTATTTTAGTATGTACAAGTTTCCTCATTGGTGCATGTTGAAAAATTCATCAGGCTTCCACCAGATGCATCACGCAAGCAGAATTAAACACAAATTAGTTCTTTCTATTACTACTGGTCATTTTTATTTTGTTGGAAGAGAAACTTTTGATTAAAATTCAGTTATATAAATTTGTTACTTATAAGTTTATAATTAAATTAGAATTTTGTTTGTTTTTGTTTTGCTTTTGTAGATATTATTTCAAAAAGAACACAGTCTAAACTACTAAAAAGTATACAAAGAAATTTACTTCAGTTTGTCTTCAAGAGGGCAGAAAAGTATTTGAAATTCTGTGCTGTCTCTTACTAGAAACATAGCCACGTGAGATTTGTGTTTGTTTGGATTGTAGGTTTGCACGAGCTGAAAATGGAAAAGACCAATGAAATCATCAAATCTCTTCTGCTTCTGGTCCAGACTGATCAAGTCTCCTGTATGCTACACACTGTAATGATAAGTAGCACTGAAAGATCTATGGTTTGTGTTACGTTGCTACTGAGTGAGCTGCTTGCCATTGTACTAAGAATATTTTGTGTAGTTCTTCCTTAAACACTCCTCTGACAAGTTTTGTGACAGCTTAAGAAACGTTTGTGTAACACGGAGGCACTTGATGCATTTCAGGAGCCTTATACTATGTTATCTGCACACCACATGATATTCCTGGCCTCAGTGACTATCCAATTCTGGCCATTAATTTTCTGAGTACAAGAATTATTGGTATGTCTCAGGCAAAGCTTATTCAGAAGGGATATGACAGAAGAATTGATACTTTCCCAGAATCTGAAGGACTTGTGTGAAGATTGAACCCTAAGCCTTATGACACGTATTCATAGATCTTCACAGATTCTTCAAATCTCTAAATTCCAGTGACTTGTTTTATCCATTTGTTGTTCAATGCTATATATAGAAAAAGCAGCCAAGTAAATGTCCTGCTCCACTTATCAGAAATAGAGCATTCTCTGTTCTGTATTGTCAGCAATCTTCAAGCTCCATGCTCTTCGAGGTGTGTTGCTACAAAAGGTATTTAGAGATGGATTGACAAACCTTTGTGAAATAAGCACTCACCATAAAACAGTAACAATCTCAGGACTTCAGTGTTACATTCATCTACTTTTATCCTTCAGACTCTTCTGACCAGCGACAATCGTGTAATTAACTCTATTCACTACCTGCTTTGTGCGCATCTTCTGCCAGCTCTTTCCATAAAAGCCTCTTGTGTAGTAATCTTGCAGCAGAGTCAGGTAGCATTGCTGTGTCATTCTGCACTACATGGGAGATCAAAAGTAGTCTTCTCATTTTGTTTGAACGGCATGACTGTTCTAATACTATGGAATACTACAGAAAAATTGTTTTTAACTTTTGCTTGTCTCTAACAGTGAAGAATGAAGAGTTAATTGATCACTTTTTATTCAGTGCACTTTACCCATGAAGATCAAACAAAATACTCTGTGCTGAAAACATTAGAATCAGAAACACATGTGTAATGTTACTTTAAAACATTCACATTATCTAGTTAGTTTCTAAAAGCTATGAAAGTTTCTAAAAGCTATGAAAGTACTTGGACAGAGGGGAAAAAAAAGAGAGAGATGAAAGGTTTCTTTAAATTATGGTATTTTGGCGTGCAGGTAAGCCATCGTTTTACTGATTTTTTTTGACAATGTGCTCATCTTAAATTTCAAGAGAATAAAAAAAGACCTCTACAAATGCTGACCTTGGAATGTACAGCAGAAAAAAGGAGTATGTTCTGTTCCATGAAGAATATGGATGGCAATGGTCAGGTGTAATGTTAAATTTTATTCATGTTTTATTTTCATTTATTTGGTATGTAAATTAAATAGGAAATTAATATTGGACTGAAATGCCATTTTTTAAAATGGAATTTTAAAAATCAGCTTTTAAAAAAATTAAATTATTTTTACAAATTAAAAAATAATAATATGGCCCAAAACTGCATAATAATCTAATAATTTAATAAATGGTTTATCTTTCTCTTGTACATGATTAAAGATGTGCAGAGTGTTAAGAAAGTGTCTAGGAGGGATCAAAAAGAAAAAAAATCCACCGTAAATAATGGAACCGATGAAAAGAATTTGTTAAATTTTACATTTCTTATACTTACGCTGTTCTTCTATCCTTTTGTTTCATTTTCCCCGGCATTTTCAGATCCCTTTCTCCATTATCCTTTATCAGACCTCTCCAGATGTCAAGCTCTTTTCCATGTTCCCTATCAGTTGAACAGGGTTTTAGCTGTTTCTGAGCCTCTTGTTTGCTAATTGCCCAGCCAGTATGCGTGCTAACTGAGTAGTAGTAGGTCAGCAAGAACAGATCAGCAGTTTCCGGGACAATAACTTACTGTTCTCAGAACAGTGCTCAATGGATAAGTGTTCACATTGCATAAAATCAATGTTGCGTTGGTTCCAATGATTGATTGTCTCAGCAGGGAGGCCTCAGACTGAATTGGCTAATATATGCAGCTTGCCTCTTAGAGAAACTTTCTCTAAGATACAGCTACATTTGAGTACATAGCAACATAAATACTATATTGTTTGTGTTTGTTGTATTTGCAGAACAGGAAAAACTTATAACTTCAGTACTTGCGGGACTAAGACAATATGTCTATTGGTTTAAATCAATTGGATATATCAAGAAAAACAGTGTCTGGTACCTCAGTGTTTGGGAAGAGCACCTCAGAATGAAATCATGATGAAGTGTGGAGAGAGAAAATAGGGAAAAAAATCAGTTAACATAAAGAATGTTATATCATTTATAAAGATGAGCTTCCTATATCATTAGTACAAAATGCAATATTTATGTATATTTGTTTTTTGTTTTTGTTTTTCAAAAGGTACAGGCTTAGTTGCAAGACTGTGAGGAAACTGTTCACAAAACCATGCATCTCTACTTTATGGAGACAATGGAGGTTTTTTGGTCCCTTTGTAAATACAGTTTACTACTATTTCATGTTGTGACTCCCTGCTGAGTGGACAACCTGTACTGGGGACTCTTGAACTGACTTTGTTGGTTCTGCTAGAATGGACTAGGCACAAAAATCTGGAACTCGGTGTGTGTGACAGATCGCTATTATCATCAAGTGGAGTTTTTGTTTGCTTAAGTGCCAGAAATATTCCGGGATGATAGAAAGCTTTATTCAAAGTTTTACTATTGGAATATCCTTTACTTTCATGCTGATATGAAGCACCAAGATTTCCATGGGAACTGAAGGATAAACTTCTTGACAGTGAGGGTGATAGAGCCTTGGAACAGGTTGCCCAGAGAGGTTGTGGAATTTCCTTCTCTGGATACCTTAAAAACCTTGGACACAATCCTGTCTAGCATGCGCTAGGTGACCCTGCATGTGCAGGGGGGTTGCACTAGATGCTTTCTAAAAGTCCTTTCCAACTTTAATGATTCCAACCTTATGATTCTATGATACAGAGGCATAAGAAGGCCAGTAAAATTGCTTCCTGTTTTTATTTTTTAGACATTTTCAAAATCAATTAGGATTTGAGTTGTGATTCTCAGATAACTTGCTTTCATGCAGTGTTACCCTTTGAGTCTTTATGTCCATCTCAGTAAAAACAACACCAGTAAGCTTATGTGTATATTATATAGTATTAATTGAAACAGTTTTAAAATGTAAAAGCATAGTTAGTCTCACACTAGCTACTCAGTAATTTTCTATTAGGATTATATTTGCCTTTTTAAAATTACGTGCAGTATCTGTGTGCATTTTTTTCTATTTCATATGAAACCTAAAATAATTTCCATAAGACATTGCTATTATGTAACTCCAAGCATAATCACTGATATTGTGTTTTGTAATCTTTCCCTAAATTCCCTTACCTGCTTTTCAAAATTAAATCATTAAACTCATCTAAGGTGTATTTCCAAATATTTTGCCCAAAAAATGTTCTTCAGCAATTAAGACACTATTTTTTTAGTTGAGGGCATATGCAGATGGTAACCACAAAACTTGCAGTTCAACTTCATAAAAATCTCCTTAACAAAAATCCTTATCTTTATCCCATTCTTCTTCTCCTGCCTACCTGATTATCTTCAGTATTTTTTCTCCTCTGGGTTGTCATTGTGGTTCTGATTGTCATTGGTGGTTCAAACATAGAGTTTGACCAGGATTTATTCTGGCTTCTCAGGAAGAAGAAAACATTTAGCAACAGTGCTAACTGGTACTGGAATTCATCTGTTCTAATAGGATTATTTAAATCTTTTTAGGTCACACAACTAAATGCTCTTATTGCCCTGTAGGATAATTTCCCTCAGGTGATTGACAGAAGATCACGACCATTTGCACCGTAGATCTTCATGCTAAAGATGTAATAGCAATCCTAGCTCAGAAGGTATGCTTTGAATCTATTATACATACCCATTTTTAAGAGTTTTGAAAAGAATTAATAATATTTAAGATGAACTTGGGGGCCTGGGCCTGGATCTTCATGTAGAAAAGCAGAGGTGGAATATTTGTAATCATGAGGACAGCCTGTTTCAGAACTCTTTTGCTATGTCTGCATTCTCATGGGCCACTCTCATCTGAATGTGGCATTGGTTTGAAAGGAATAGCCAAGTGTCATCTTCTACTTCAGAGAATCCTTCAAGTTTTTAGCATGTTCTCTGTGAGCAGCAAGATATTTCTGTTAAATTCCAGATCACAAAACTGAGTATAGATTATCCTTGGGCAGTCTTTTTTCACATTTAATTACTCCATCTTTAATTATTCTATCTTCAGTTATTTATAGTGTGTTTTATTCTCCCCTTGGAGGCATATATGCATATCTCTAGAGCAAAGCACTCGGATGATGATTCTGTATAAGTGCATTTCATTAACAATTTTAAGTGTTTATATAAACCAAAGTGTTGTCTCTCTCTCAGATATAACTTTGTTCAGGGAAACTACAGTGTCGGACACATGTTGCTCATTTATGTTCACAGAAACTTCCACTGGATGGAGACTGAAATGGAAAAGAATTCTCATTCTCTGTCTGACCTCCTAGGTCTCTGATTTCTTTAGAATGCTTTTCCTTCTAAACATGGAAGAACAATGACTTCACCTCATTACAGGATGAGAGACACTGTTGACTTATGATTTATTATAAATGACACATAAACGAGTTATGTATAGAAGTTTAGAAGTTTTAGAAGTTTTCTTTTGGCCCAGTCATGTAGTGTAGAGCAGTGTTGCAACTTACACCTTCTCATACTCCAGTGGCTACTATTTTAAATAAATGATTAAAAATCATGGATTTTGGAATGGGGGAATAAAATTAAATGGGTTTCTAAGGTGGCATTCGGATGACAAGAAATAAAGCTTGAGAAATACAATTAAATTTACTCTCACAAAGGTAATGTCTGCTCACATGCAAAGAGTGTATTGTTTGTAAGGAGAGGTATTGGGTCAATAAGTGGCAATAAGTTCTACAGTAACAGTTCTGAAAAGTCATATATTACATTTACTTCTGTATAAATGCACAATGCCTCGAGGTGAGTCAAATCCTTTATAATTGTAGTAGCTGTTATTCGTAAATAGTTAGGAATGTGGTATGAAACCTACTGATAACAGTTGATGCATTATGATGTGTCCTATTTCCTTCATGTGAATAGATCCCACATGGCATAATGACTGAAATGTCTGTTTAGGTCGCTAGTTTCTAAGCTTTATATTTTTGGTTGTCACAATGCCAGCATTTGTGGTGCTCAATTTCAGTACTTTTATGAGTACCTGGGAAATACCGTTCAGCCAGTTATTGTACCTTTGACTGACAAGTTACTAAAAACAATGTCTTCTTGACCTGTTTTAGCAAATACCAAGTTATATGTTTCTTAGAAGTTCAGTGCTCATTCATACATCAAATATATTTTTATAAGGTTTTCTGGTGGTAGCTTTTAAGCATGTCTGTGTATGTGTACATACCTGAGTAGTAGTCTGACCTTGATGCCCGTTTATTCGTAATTAAGTGAAATAGTTATTTCTTGCATTTACGTAGCTTCAGTATTCATTGTCTCATCTGAAGAAGATTATGAGTGGATCTCAAGGATTAACCAAGACTTCTTTCAGGATTTTTTATAATGGACAAACAAATACATTTTTCACACCATTTGCAATGAAGCTTTTTCTGGAAAACTGTCTTCTTGGCTTCAGAGTGAAAAGATGCATCCAGAAGTCCTTGTTGGCTCAGTATTTATGACTCTCAGTTGAGAGAGAGAATGCTGAAACTTAAGCCTTTGAATTAGGCAAAGCAGCAATGAGAATCTCATGTTCTGTCCTGTGTGACCACTGATGGGATGTTTAACTCCTTAAAAAAAGTGTAGATCTGAATGGTTTTCATATCTAAAGTTCTAAAATAGATATTTCCAAGTTGTGTCACATCATAATTTTAGAAGAATATGAAAGGTTTACAACTTAGTTCATTAAAAGATAATGAGAAAGTGGATTCAAAATAAATGATTTAAAAAGAAAAAAAAAGAAATTTGATATTATAGTGTTCCTTGCAATATTTAATATATATATATATATAAAAGTTAATATTGCTTTTTATATAGACTTTTATATTGCTGTAGCCCAATCTCACCTAACAATCAATGAGTAGTGCTGTTGCAGGTGAAACAAACCTCCAAAGATCATGTCCGTGCCCTTGGTGTGATAGTATATGTCTTCAGCTATTATGAGGAAATGGTGAACAAATTATGAGCAATGTGTTGAGTTCAGTTAAAAAGTATAGAAACTGTGTGCTTGTTTTACATAAAGTTCATTGGAAATCTTTTTCTTGTGACTGCAGTAGTTAAGAATCCTCACAGCTAGGTTAATCTTGCAAACTAACCACCTATTTAAGCATGAAGATGTCTCATTTTTTATGGGTGTAGGCATGCATGTGTTCATGGCTATTTCATAAATACAAATTGAAAAGAAAGCCCTATCTTAGATAAGATATTGGATGTAAGATTATTTAGAATGTGTAAAAAATATAGTGCACTGCCAACAATTTCAGGTGCTTTTTGCCACTGTAGGACAGCCAATTATCTTAAAGCACGTATTCGTTCTCTGTATCTTAACACCAGTCTTTTAGAGAAGAAAGTTTTCAATTTAATATAAAAAGTATAAAATCTGACTGTATTTTGCATACCATGCTCAAAAAATTCCAATCAAAATTGTGCTCTATAGGCTGCTGTCTGATGGGCAGTAAACTGATTTCCCTTTATTCCAACTTAAAACTATTAAGTAATGTTCTTTGACTTAAAAGGTGCAAAGAATGGTTTTAAAACATCTAAATTCTTTACTCATGCAGTAACACTTTTTGCTGATTTAATACAGACGAGAAAAAAAAATGATTCTGTGATTTTATTTCTTAACATACTGAACTTCAATGGGGGCAAGCTGCAGGGCATTGTCAGAACATCGGAGGAAGCACAAGTCCAGGCTTGCTCCCTGCGATATGCTTTTCTGAGCAGTAAATCGCTTTGGCTGATGTCTAAGATAAGCTTATGGCAGAATTTATCTTTATGGCTGTGCTTCTTGTGAATAAGTAGAAACACAAATACTACTTTATTTCATAAGAATTTTTTTTAAAAGTAACTTTTGGTATTATTTCTGCTTTAGCCAAGGAATTTCTGACACCATAATCCATCAAGTTTTCACTGCAGAAGGACACAAATTTTGCTAAAATGAGAAAGTTGTTTGCTCAGACCTCATCTTGCTAACCTGCTTCGGATAGCAGGACTGGGCAACAGCAATTAGTTTTCTTGTTCCTTGAGCCTGAATTCCAATCACCCGTGGCAAGCAATAAGTGACAGCTTTCTACAAGAAGGAAGTAAAGAGTTTAAATCATGTGCATCTGCAAAGATTTTTGCTAAAGGTTTCCATTAGTTCTGCCTTTATCCCACACGCGATGGGGCAAAACAATCAGGAAAGCACAAGAGAGTGTTTATTCTTGCAATGTTTCCTATTGCTTTGGAGAGGAGAAGTCTTCCTAGCTTAGGTGATCTTAAGTAAATATCTTGGGGGAAATTACTGGACTTCTCCACAGCTACAACAGCGTGCTAGGAACAGCAGTATGGATGTAGCCATAACGTACTTTGAAATGGCATGTGGCATGTAGGTTTGCTAAAGCACTGTGAGAGCCATTATAATTAGCTGTATATTAGCATTAGAGGGAGATGCTGAAAGATGCATCTTCTCTTCCTCCCACTTCTCTCTAATGTTTGATAACTTACCCTGAGGCTTTAATAAAGCCTTCTCATTAATTACTACCTGGCAACTCGTCAAAGCAAATGTAGGATTGTGTTGTACCAAAAAAATGATGTCTGGGCAGCCACCGGGATGCAGAGCGTCACTTAAGAGAGCATAGGGTGGTGAGTACCCCGGCCACCCCTGTGCTGCGTAACTGTTTGCGGCAGCTGCTTCCTTCCCATGTTTGGGCAGTTTCTCGCCTTCCTCAGGTTGTCCGGATGTGGTATTTGACAGGAGACCATGAGAGAGCAGTCCCTATTCCTGCAACGTTCTTTTCTTTTCACAGGAGGCTGCCAGAGGATGGAAAATGCATGCAATTTGTTTTGTTTTGTTTTGTTTTCTTCTGATGAAAAAAAAACAAAGAGTAGGGAATATGATTAAACAATATTAATTAACAGTCTTTTCACCCCAAAATACAGACTGTTAAAAATGAAATTATTTTTTCATTCTGTGAAGCTTTTTGTTGCTTTTGTTGGCTTTTTTTTTTTTAAGAGGTTTTTGAAACTTCAGGCTATTTTTTTTTTCAGAGAATTGGAGTGTTATCTTTACTTCTTGGTTGTCACATAAAATGAAATTCTTTGGAATTAAAGAATGATCCACTGCATATGGGACTCAGGAAGTCAGCTCTGTAGTTGTCATCTGTAATAGCTCTTGTCTGTTGTATAAGGCACAAAAGAGATGAGGGAAAGCTGGTAGGGCATTAATTCCTCATATAGATCCTAATAAAAATCTCAGGAGGAGGAGATGTTAAATACTACTAGTCTAATATTATTTCTCATGCGAGAAATTACTGTATTTGCCAGTAGGGTAATGGTTATGGTAGGTAGAAAGGCATATCATTTTTTATGATGGACTGTAGTAATGCATATAACAACCTCTATTTGGGTATATGAAGAAAGTTCTCTTATGGAATTGTTTACTTCAAATTATTTTATAAAAAAATGCTTATTCTTTTTCTAGACTATATGTTATTGATTCCTGTCAGAGATGAGTGGATGGACTAAAACCCTGGCCTACATTTTGTCATCCTGAAATGTGAGTGGGAAAAAAAATCTTTTGTATTTGCCTATAGTAAGAAAAGTCAAAACATATTTCCCAGTTTGTAGCGGACAAGAAGAATAAAATCAAGATCTCTGCTATTATGTAACTTGAATAGTGATTCAACTTGTTTAGTAGTTGTATTATCTTCTTGTGTTACTTCTTGTTGAGGATTTTGCTCATTTATACCGTTAAAATGGCTATGTTTTTGTTTTAAAAGTTTG
Organism: Crypturellus undulatus; assembly: GCA_013389825.1. Classification (NCBI taxonomy): domain Eukaryota; kingdom Metazoa; phylum Chordata; class Aves; order Tinamiformes; family Tinamidae; genus Crypturellus; species Crypturellus undulatus. The sequence continues at coordinate 670,433 of VWPW01011387.1, forward strand.
AACTAAAAGCTGAGTGTAGAAATGAAGAAAGTAAAGGGAAAAAAAGCACCATTTTAGCAGTGGCAGGGTGTTGTACCTGACTTCCAGACCCTCTACAGCTGCTGCCAGTGTCTAGCAGGTGACACCAGTACAGGCTCTGCCTGCACTAAGTTTCCGCTGCCCTGCTCAGCTGCCTCTTTTCTGTACACCGGTGTTACTGGATACTAACAATCAACAGAGCCTAATTAGCTGTTTTTACTTTGAAGTGAGCTCTTGTTAGCTTTGACTGACACTCTTAATTGTAACTTTCTTGAGCTCTGTTTTAAAAATGTTTGCACACATCAGTCATTTGTTTTAAGTGACTTATTCTTACAGTGCTTAAATAATAATCTGTGTATTTGGATTATGGGGTTTACTTTCTTCCTTAAGACCCTCTGCCACGGCCATTCCTGACATTGAACTGATCTGTGAAATTATGCTGGTTTGCTGAAGGGTTTGTTGATGTATGCTTGTTAGCTGGGAAGTTTGTTATCTTCTATACTCTCTGCAAGAGCATCTTTTGAGGCTTCTGGGTTTGGTACATATTAGTTAATGCATATTCACTTGGAAATAGCACATTGTCTCTGGACATTATATAATGATCATTTTTTATGTCCATAGTCTCATTTTTTTTATTTTTGAGACTCTTCAAATCACGTGTCTGTCCTCATGTCATCACCAGGTATGATTTTAAAAGAAAGTACCCTACACTTTGACCTTGGTACTTGTAATGCATTAATTTTGCAATAAAGAATCGTACATCACTGTTTAGTACTTGGGATGGCTAAATTAAATTGTGCTGTTCTTTATTAGAAATGAACAAGCAAGATAGGAGTAATTACAAACTGTAAATAAATATTACACTTAGATGAATGTTTTTGTAAAAATCTTCCAACAAATATGGTATAGATTAGCTTGAAAAATGGAAATATATCATTGTTGAATAATTCACTTAGCATACTAGGAAGAATTCCTATTCAAAATAATTACAATAACCTCTATAATTTTTAAGATTGAGAAACTTAATCATTTTTTCCCTGGAGGTAGGCTGCTGTAAAGATACATAGCTTGCTCTTAATCAAACTACTAAACCAAGCAAGAATTTGCCAAAATCTTACATAAATTTGAAAAAAGCTTATCAAACCTTGAATATTCTGAAATGTAGATAGGTAGCTACCTACCACTCAGCTCCTTTTACAGTGGCTTTTGCAATGTGCAATAAGCTCAGTGTAACCAAAGTTCTACCACCAGTTGTACCAGAATTAACTACCTATGATCTGTGCATGAGCTGCAAAAACACCTTTCATGTTTTGGTGAAGCGTAGGCATAGCCTAATTTAGAGAGCCACAAGTTCATGGTAAACGCTTTGAGCATTATAAAATCAGCTGTTACTAAAATGAGATTAAACTCTGTATAGAGTATTTCCTTCAAGCATATAAAATGCTGTTATTCAACTGCATGCAAAGCTCCTAAACATTTCAGACTGGTTCTCTTTCTCCTTCTCTCTTACCTAGGAGGGCAAGAGGTCAATGTCACACAGACCTGGAAAAAGGAGGGAAAAGGACTGAAAAGCACTTGTCATGCAAAAAAAAAAAGTAGTTTTGCCTTCTCCATCAGATATTTGTCTTCCTACTGGCAGGATTTAAGAGATATAGGCTTCATCTGTGTTTTTCCATTTTCAAATGTGTGTAGGTTTTTCCTCTAGTCTGAGTAGCTTACCTATCTAATGTGGACAATAGAGATGTTTTTAATAGATGCTACTAATCTGCACAAACGTCTTATTTGGGAACAGAAAGGTATTGCTAACATCTGGTCAAAGTAGTAGATGTTTGACAGCAATTTTCTTTTGTTTGCTTTGATACAGAGAGAGGATGATTTGGTGAAATACAAGCTATGAGTGAAAGTGTTGAGAATAACTAAAAAAGCCAGCTCTCCAGGAGAATATATCATCTTTTCTGATTGAAGTCTCCTCTTGATAATTTCTTCTCCACTGCATACCTCTGTGTTGGAAAAGTAAAAGATTTAGGAGTGAATAGAACCTAAGGATTAGGGAACTACTGAACATTTTGGAGTGCGCTCTGACTTCTCAAACTTAAGCCCATTAAACTCTCAATCTGTTAGAATAGGGAGCAGGCACATTGCATCCTTCTGCAGTGCTGAATGAACAAAATGTGGCTTGCTGATAAATCCTGTTCCTTCAGAAGCATCAACATCTTACTATCTACTACTATTTTTTACCAGAAGAAAAAAGGCCAAAATGGACCTAAAAGCTTCATAAAATCAATCATATTGATGTTTCTCACAGCATCCTGCTGGAATTTTTATCTTGTGGTACATATTTTGGCATATAGAAATAGAGAGCAAAAAAAGTGGAATATTAAAAATCAGCTAGATGTGCACATTTCATCCCTGTATGCTTTTCTTTTGCTACACTTTAAACATTGACCTAAAAGGGACTGCAAACAATATAAATAGTCAAGAAAAAGGTATAATTGTACTCTGTGTAAACCAAACTTCTTAAATATGACCATTTACTTTAACTAATCATGCTAGAATAGGAAATTAAGGTATTTTTATAGGGGACTTCATGCTGTAAAGTCAGATTTGGAAGATGCTGGCTCACTGAAATCAGGAGAAAAACAGACCAGAGGATCAGGTAAGATCTTCATTTAAAAACATAAAGAGAAGGTGTTGCTTCTTTTGTATTTGTGTCTTTTGTCTTTGAATAAAAATAGAATCCTGGAGAAAAGAAAAACAGATTTAAAACTTTAACAGTATGTGTTCGCCATTCTTTTCCAGGTACATATGAACTTCTAAGAAACTTCAGTTTGACTGAAATAGTGATAGATGATATTCCAATTTTCATGGACCTGATCAGTGACCTGTTTACAAGTCTGGACACTCAGAGGAAGGGGAACCTGCAGTTTGAACAGATGGTTAAACAGTCTGCCCTAGCGCTTCACTTGCAGCCTGAAGAGAGCTTTACTCTCAAAGTAAAAGAATTCATTGCTTTTAATTGCTCCCTTTAAGAGCTTCAATCAAAATAATTGCAAATGAATTGCATTGGACATGAAGGTTATCTTTTATTACATTACAGTACAGATAAGGCATCCTCAAAGTCTTGCCGTTTCAAGGCATTTTATCATGGCAATAATGTGTCTCTGTAGGATAAATATACCCTTAAGGAAAAGTATAGTGTTTAAAAAAAAAGAGCTGTCTTCATTGACAAAATAGTTTCTTAGTGTATGCTAAAAAATGCTGATACTCTATAGCATGGTAATTCCTCATGATTACTTATAAGGAGAAAAAAGGAATAAGGGATCAGATACATTATAAAAATAGGAATATGTAGAATTTTAATCTGTCTAGTTACCTATGCTTTTTTGCTTTTGGGTATTTCTGTATAATATAATGCATACTGAATACACTAAACATAGAAATATGCATGTACATTTATGTTTGTATACATATGAAAAATAGTTGTATATAAGCTAAAATTAAACACTAATTTTAGTTTGAATTATAGAGAGGATGAAAGGGTGAAATGTCAAGATATGTCAATATATCGAAACATTGTTGGTATATGGGCCAAATGAATGGTGTATGTCTTTGAGCTACTATGAAAATATATCCTCACCATCCTTCAGAGGACATGCATATCTGCTGTGTAAGAGAGGATACTGCTTTCATTTATTGAACTTTACTGGAAACTGAAATAACTGGTTAAATGTGATGGTGCCCAGGATTTATAAAGAACTTTCTGCTCTGTCTTGTTCGATTATCATGACAAAAGGATGAAAGACAATAAGCTATACCTTGAATAAGCTATATATCAGTTTTTCATCTTGCTATACAGCACTGTGATTCCTATTACCCGGGTGAACTAAGGAAGATGAACTCATTTCTACTAGATGTTAGATAATCGATGTATATGTTCTTCATTAAAACACAAATCCAAAAGGAACCAAGCTCCTTCCATTCTGCTGCTCACAGGACTATTTCTTTAAAAGAAATGTATTTATTTAGTATTCCTTGTACGCATTACTTTAATGAATTGTTTTAGTATTTTACCTGTACTTTGCAAAGTATTCTGCTAAAATAATCCTAACAGCAAAAGAATGTGATAATTCTTATATACCCTAGTGTTGGCACAGTCCAGCTGGACCATACAGCTGTAAAGTAGATTGGTAAGACTTACTGTTACTAGTTGAGGTAACTCTATTTGTTAAAACAAGACAACTCTTTGACTTTTCTGGGAAATAAACAATGTTGCTTGATGCAACGTCAGGTCAGCTGAGAAGTTATCAGTTCATTTTTTCCTGCTGAAGGGAATAGGAAGAAGTGGTGGGGGGGAAAGCAATTTTTATAAATATCTGTGTCTCTGATGACAACGGAGCAAGTGCGCTTATAGTACGTCCCTTTGTGTGGTAGGTTCTTCAGTTGGAGCAGCTGCTGGTAGTGCATCAGTGCATCATTGTGTTTGTTGCTGCAAATGCAGGGACGAAAAAGAGTAAGGTAAAACAAAGAGTGTTGGAAAGAAATCCCTGTGATTCTCACCAAAAACATTGTGTGTGAAATGTAATCTCTAACTTAGGCTCCAGTATAATATCTTATTCAGGCAGACAGACAGACATGATGTGCACTTGTAGACCTCAAGTATTACAATAAAATTATACTTTTGTATGTTGTTTTTGTGTTCCAAGTTGAGATTAATGCACCAAGTAATCAGTGTTCTATTTGACAGATGGACTAAATAATACTGCATTGTTCTAGAAGGCAAAGCAGGATACTTTAATTAGTCTTTTGGACAGAAACAGTGGAATATACTGCCAAAACAATAGATGAATATTTCTAATAGACGTGCTTGTCCATTTCGGCTACTGAATGTTGGCAGACGTGTGGCTTTTTCCACATACATCCTTTTCTACCAGAGAAGATGGACTTGAGAATTCAGCTGTGTCAGAATGGGATTCTCACATGCTCTTCTGATAGACTAAATGGCTACCAGTGTGGTTGAAGTAGCAGGAAGGTACAAGTAAATAAAGACAAACATTTGGCTGCTCACAAGGATTTGCAGTCTGGGACTCGGCTCAGATAGGAAACTAAAAGGCTGTATCAAAATCGTGTGTCTGACACACAGGCTACCTCTCTTGAAGTCTTGAATGTTCTGCATCACGCATACTTGAACATGAAACAAAAGTCTCTTTTGATTACATTAACCCAAAAGCTCTGTTTCAATTTATATATTATTTAAGCTGAGAATAGAAAGATGGTGTGTGGTACAGATAGACACTAACTAGAATTTACCCAAATTTGGAGGAGATTTTGGAGATAACTACTTGTGTTCCCATGTTTTGATGAAATAACATGTGAGTATAGAGCACTGATGGTTCTGCAAAGAGTATAGGCAAAACAGAGCGCTAGAAGATAGAAAAGTACTAACCCGAATGATGCTGATTCAACTGCCTTGAGAGGAAGAGTTTTTACATAGAAATATGAAACCTCTCATATCTCACCCAAAACACTGGGACTACTGACAAACTCTCAGGCAGCCAAAGCAAAAATAGGTCATTATAAAATAAATGCAATTTTTTTGCTGTATCAGATGTTCACTGAAAATATTTATGATTTTAATTTGAATAGCCACCTAATAAGCAAACAAAGGAAAAACTGTGGTTTTAAATATGCAACAAAAGCTGTTTGTTGTTCCAGTGTTGCAGCAAGACTTCTGAAATTTTGGTGCTGTAGAGTGTATTACTTAAGCACTGAAGTGTTGGAATTTTACTGAAATATAATTTGCAGATTTCCTGTCATCTCTTCTGTGGGACCAAGCTAAATATTAACAAGATGGGCCAAGCTGGCTAGCTTTGGCTGGTGATACAGATCCTGTGCTGATTGAGTCACTCAGCGCTGTTAGGGATGTAAGCAATCAGGAAGTCTACAGACATCCCCTCTACCAATTTTCATATTTCCACCCCTTTTATTTTGGGGGTGCGGGCAGGGAGGCGGGGTGATGGAGGAGAGAAGGGAGTGGGTGTGTTTCTGGTGTGAATACCTTTTTCCTCTCATTCCTTTAGTTTTCACTATTGCAAAGTAGTATTTTGACATATGATTAATGTATATTGCCTTTTGCCTGTTTTGTACAAAAAAAGCGTTTAAAGTCATTTTTCATATACTATAAGGGTGATTGTGCCTCCTAGTGTGCAAGCTGATATAATTCAAGATGTTAGTCATAAAGATTATTGAAGCTGCCATTTGGAATTCCTTTCAATCAATCAGATTTAAGATTCCTTTAATTAAGTCCTCTTATTAGTGCAGCAAGGAAGACAAGTATTAAGGAATCTAAATATATGAGTTTGAAAACTAGCAGTAATACTCAAACTCCTTATTCTTAACCTTTCCTTTACTTCATTTATGCATATAAACCAATTTTGTTACCTCTTTGAAATGCCAATGTAGTGAAATCCAGATCTAAAATCTGTATGTAACTTCAGAAAGATTTATAGTTTACCTCTTACTGTTAAGGTTTCCTCTTTTAAGTACTTCACTTAACAAATGTCTTTTCAGGCTACTTAGACAGGTGTCTGTGGAGGGATTATTCACATAGTTTAACCTGAGCTAATGAGGAGAAGGCTTTTCTAAGGCACATTCAGAGCAGCTAAACTTACGCTTCTGCTCTGAATCATTTTGTTTTACATTCCATTTTCTCTGAGAAAAACTTAACTTCCCGTGATTAAAATCAGCCTTTGGGAAGGTGATGCAGACTAGTCTTTTGAATGAATTGAACTAAAAAAAAATCTCACAAGATTAAGCAAAACCTTATAACTTTTTCCTTCCCTGTGTTTTTGAAGTAAAACTGTGACTGAGGTTGAACAAACTTTGTTTAGCTAAATTCAAGAAAGGGCGTGTGTGCGCACATGCAGTGTTACCAATAATCTTCAGTCCTTTGTGGGGCTCTTAGAAATGCAGACTCTCTCTGGCTTGTATTCTTCTCAAAGTGTGTGTCTTCACTTGCCTTTGCCTGGTATTTCACTGGTAGTTTTGAGGTTCGGACTCTCACAAGGAGTGAACATGTGCCTGTAAGTCCATCGGTGCAGCTGCTACACCAGGTAGAGCACTTGAGAACTGCTACTCCAGCTACAGTGTCCGGAGCTGCTGTTCTTTATCTGAACATCCAGGACCCTGAGTGGAATCCATGAGTGTTTAACAATATTGATTAGCATTTTTAAGAAACATCTTGGAGATTCATCAGTTCAATGGGAATACACTCCAACATTTACATTAATTTCTCATTCAAGTTTTTGCTGTGTTAATAGTGGCATGATTCAATTCGTGGGTGTGAATATCATCAGACACTCAGTTTGGAAGATTACAGTGTTTTATATTTCCTTCTTATCCAGACTGCTCAGTATTGACTGTCCACTCTTGACCAGGACAGTGTCTTAAGCAGTGAAGTGAATACCTTGACTAGTGTTTTCTATCAGCGTTGTCATTTGTGATTAAATTTATCTCAAACTATTAAGGACATCGGTGTTTATAAATGACCTCAAATTGTCATTCTGTTTCTGTATCCCTGTGGATCACAGTACTGTTCTTTTACCTTGTTTTAGACCTATGCTTAATGCAAATTCACTACAATATTTTTTTAAGGACATGGGTTTCATTTGTTTGTTTTTGACTTTTTGTGTTTCGTTTTGTGTTTTGTTTTGTTTGTTTGTTTTTTAGGTGGCAGGGTCATTTTTTTGCTTTTGTTTTTGTTTTCTGTGTTGTTTTTTGTTGTTCTCTGTGTGTGTGCATGTTTGTGTGTTTTCCCTATGGTAGTGCGAAAGCAGGGAATTTAGTCAAAGCACAACATGTGATTTTGAAGCAGGCTAATGTGATTTTTTACCACTGTTAACCTGGTCCAAAACAATTCCTATAAATTTGTCTAAAAAGCAAATTTTTTTTAACATCTATCAGTTGGTGTTTTTATTTCCAAGCATCATTACTGATGTTTGATTTCAAAATTCTTTTTTTTTTTCAGCACATCAAGATGCCATCAATATTTCAGTCACTTCTAACTGTCTATGTTAAAATATTTTGTTATTGGAACAACTGAAATTGAAAGCCTTCAGTGAAGGCATTTCAAAGAAAAATGTTGTCAGGAGGAGAACTTAATTAAACAGCTTGAGGCTGTTCAAGCTGCTCACCTGCAGGGATGAGAATCAGCAGGCTGGTATGAACAGGGAGAGGCAGCATGATCTCTAAAAGCACATAAACAGAACAGTAGGCAACTGTCCAAGCAGAATAGTTGTGAATGAGTAAATAATCATTTTAGACTGCATTTGACTAATGCTACATGAGCATAAGCAGAAATAATATTGCTATTATTGCTATCAATATTGCATTGGTTATTGTATTAATATTATTTCATTGATTATCAATATTATTGTATTATCAATATTATTGCTATAATAGCGAGATAAGAATATAGGTGAGCATGAGTCTATTCTAAACTTAAGCATATATTATAGTTACCATAATGATAAGGAATTGTAGATTTGGTTGTGATAGGAACTAGCAGATGAAGGTTATTTTTATTGCCATTGTCTTCAATTAAAGATCGTCACATTTTCAAGTTGCCAAGGGTTATATATATACACACACGCACACACACACACACACAACTAAAAATCTCTACAGTTAAGTTAGATTGAACTTGGGTGTTCCTAATCATCAGTATTGTGTACAGCTTGCACACTGTTTTTTTAAATAGTCTGTTTTCAACAAAAACCACAAAATACCTCTCGAATCCTTGCTACAACCTGCCTTTTGGTGGCCCAGCAAGCAGTAAGAGGGGACAAACTATCAGTGAGAACCTTTCTCCCTGCCTTTCTTAGAGCAAAAGAAAGGGAGTGTAACCATATGCCAATGTACACATAATAGCTCTCATTATGGTAGGTTCTCATAGGCTCTCATAATAGCCCTTAAAAATACAGCAGCATGACCTTTACATGAACAAATAAAAATATTGCAAGACCAGCAGCACTGAAGTGCAGTTTACTATACTGCTACTGCGCTGGGTGTGCAGTGCACTAAAGGCAGTTACGAGCAGTTCTCCAAAGTCAACAAAACCCATCTGTTTTTCAGAGCCGGAGGGAATGATTTTTTTCTTTTCTTAATTTCTGCTTCTCAAAAACCTGGATGGTGTCCAATTTGTTTTGCAGGTATGTTGCCAGCTGGATAGAAACAAGAGGACACCAGTCAGAAAAGGCTAACCTGACTATTCTCTTTGATAAATATATGCCTGCTTAGTTAGAACAAGCTATAAACTGTCACATCTATTCCTGAGAATCGTATGGTACAATAGGATTAAGTCTATTTATATTTCAGAAAACAGTATTTCTGAAACATTTATTGAGCATGTGGCACAATAAAACGCGGGCGAAGAAACACTTGAAATTACTGTGAATCTTCAAGGTAAGGGGTTCGCAGGTGTTCTGTTGCAGAGGTCTGCTTGTAATGAGCTGAAAGGTGGTTATGGTTCTGGGAGACATCTGAGTTCTTGTCTTGCTTCAGTTATTACTGCTTCATGTAATCTGAGACTAACTATTTAATGGATATAGAAGATTTTTTCCTCCCTATAATGAAATGCTAAACTTATTAGTTATTCTCATTCTTTGATGATTATATCATAGATTTTTAAATGCTATCAAAGAATGCAGTTGAGCTTCATTTGTTTCATACCTAAGCAGTCTGATACTGCACATCCTTATGCTGGCATTTTAATTTCATTTAGTATGTCTACACAGTTCTGAGTGTTTACCTTACATAAATATGAGAGGAGAAAAATAAGAGTTGTAAAAGTTGTGTGTTAAGAATTTACCATAACATACATGCCTGAATTGTGTTGTCTTCTTCATATACTTTAAATACTGTGGAGTGGAAGCCTTTTGGTAGAATCACATTTTGTCATAATATCTCTCCATCATTTTGAGCCTGCTTTTGAAAGGAGCAACTAGACAATTTAGAACAAGGAGCTGCAGTCTGCCTGTGTGTATTTAAATAGTTGTTTGAGGTCACTGTCACCTCCCCAGGGCGTAAGACTCACGGGTCATTCTCTTTGCTTATTTATTTATTGCAGACACTCTGTTCTCTATTGAATTGGTTTGCTGACCCCTGAAGTAGTGCTCCTTGGGGCAATCCAGAAGCAAAACACTAAGAAGTTGTATTTGCTTGTAGTTGCACATTTGATGGGGCTCTCTCAAGATGGGGCTTCCTCAAGTTAGAGGAAGTGACTGCACTATCTCACTGTGCTTGAAAAACACATATTTTTAAGCCTATATTTCTTTTTTTTAGTATATAGATGTTTATATGGCTTAGTGTAGGTTCTGTTTACATTAAGTGGACTGCTCTGCATCTAGTGGACACAGAGCAGCAGCCCGTCGGTTGGCCTGCAGTACATTAGTTGTTGGAGTCCGTCTGGAAATGAGCTAGCTCAGCTGCAGGGGGTAGGCTGCTTTCAGGGCAAGGCTCTGTGCACACTAGTTTACCATGCATGGAGAAGCCATGGGGAAGTTCTGGCTCCAAGTCTATATTTAATGATTTGTGCACTGGGAGTAGTGTCCACAACAACTGTACAGCAAAAACTGAAGTGTTAGCATTGCTCTAGTGCCAGTTTTCTGCATAGGTATTCTCTTACCAAGTAAATTCTCCTGAGACTAGCAGAAGTGTATGAAAGCAAATTGGCAGCAAATCGTCAGATCGAGAGCCTAGTGAAAAGGTGATAAACTTGCAAAATGAGAATTAAATTTGCTGAATGTGATTTGTATGAATTGTGACAGAATTAAAGCATATGCCTCTCAGTGGATGAATAGAAATCATGAGCTAGTAGTTAAATATTCATTGTCTTTTTGGAGGGTTTGGTTGTTTGATTGTTTTTAATCTAATTCCCATAGATGGTTCACAAATGCTTCACAGTGCTTGGTTGCATTAGTTTCTAGGCCTTTTTCTTACTAAAAGCTTAGACAAGTAAGATTTTTATTGGGAGCATTAGAAGGTTACAGACATACAAACATGTAGTTATCCATTACCAGCTCTCTTGTTACAAGTTGTCTTTGTTGTAGGATAAAATTTGGTAGGAAAATTGAGTTTAGAAGATAAAGTTTTTATGGCTGTCAACATCTTCATGTTCACAGTAGGTAAAACTAGTCTTTTGCCAACTGTTTGCCCAAAGAATTTTAGACATGCTGAATGCCAGGTCAAATATTAAATGAAATACAAATTTAAAAGTTAAACAAAATACCTGTTGTGCTAACTTTTGTTTCTCCTCCTGTTTTATGAGACGAGCCTTCTGCAAAAGCTGAAATGGAACCAACAAATTTCACTCAAAAGTTTGTTTCAAAATCTTCCTCCTAAAAGAAATTGGAAAAGAAATTGAATGCTAGAAGCATTTAAGTTTTTCAGATGCTTAATTTAACTGCTTGGGCAATCAATATTTTTCTTTCCAGCCAATTTGAATTGCTACAAATGGATCAAATCTCACTAGGCTATTTAAAAAATAAGTGTAAATTCACACTATTATTCAATCGAGATTTTTTTTCTCTGCTTTTTCACTTTTATTTTATTTTATTTTATTTTATTTTATTTTGCTTTGTTTTGTTTTGTTTTATTTTGTTTTGTTTTGTTTTGTTTTGTTTTATTTTATTTTTTCCTGGCTTCTGTTGATTTGTGCTGTTCGGACCAGATAAACGAATGCTACTTTCAGCTTACTTTGTACCTCAGTTTTGGAAACCTTTGCAGGGTTTCCAAATGCATGTTAATTTAGAATCTTACATTGGCAGAACTCAATAGACTTTTGCTCCTGAAAGTGAATGGAGAGATTTGGGAAGAAAATCTGCCGTGTCTCAGAGTGAGATTCTGAGCTGATATAAAGTGTCATAACTCTTTTTGACAGGGAATCACTCCTAAAAAAAGTTTCAGCTATTCTTCTGTTGTGAGAGGGATTGTTCAACTAGTAATTGTCATTCCAGCAGCATGACCAAGGCACTCGAGCACAAAGGCATAACGCTTTCCATTGCCAACAGAAACTGATGAAAGGAGCTCCTAGGCAACTGATGCCAAATGTTATGTATTTTCCATGCAAAAAACTTCCTAAATAAACAAATAGGTGAAGTCAACATCAAAAAGGCTTTCTCTGCAAGTTCATTACACCTGCCAACTGCACTGTAGCAATTAGTCCGGACTGATAGAATGTCATTAAATTAAAACTTGGAGTATATGAAGGATTTGCTGTGAAATGTTAGACTCAGATTTTTAAGGCAGTATTTTAAAACATCCACTGCTCCTCTTTTTTCCTCTCTTAATGTTTCTTGAGTGGACTCTACCATTGTCTGCAGTTCTTTTTTCTCTTCCCTGTTGTCCAGCTCTTGTTAAATACTCTCTAACAGCCCTTAAAAAATAAAATTATAAGTCCTTCTGATAGTCACAATGGACGAAGAACTCTGTGACATTTCAGAAACAAATATATTGCATTCACTTTCTGTTGCATTTATTGCATGATTTTTGCGGTCATCTGTGATAGAGTGATTTTGCTCTGTCATATATAGCTCAAAATGACTGCCTCTTGCATTATTGCTTTTAGTTCATGGCATTGCTCCTTCCTGTACAATTAATTCAATTGTACATCTCTAAGCAATTGTTTGGAACAGCCAGGTTGCAGTCCTTTTAAAGGGAAGAGGCATTCATATCAAGATACAAAAGGAAATTTGAATCAAATCTTGGTTCAAAAAGAAGAGCTTAAGAGGTGAACACTCTATCCATAGTTTAGAAATTAAAACGTTTTCTTACAGAGCATATCCCTTTTCTACTGGCTCCCATTGTGTCTATATCCACATAACCTTTTTTGAGGTACCTGCTGGAGTGGGTGAGATTAGCATGTAGCATTGCATTTTACTTTGCATTGCATTCCTGAAGGTATATGACTCATCAGCTCTGCCTAGAAAATCAGAAAGCTTGAAAATCTTGTCTAATGATGGCAGGTTCTGATGCGCACTAAAGGTTTTGATAGTAGTAAAATCTTGAACAGCATTAAAGTAGAATTACAAACAATAACCATCCTTGTTGACTGTGACTATACACAAATGTCTTTGGAAGCATTTGTAATCTTTCTTGATTTGGCCAGACAACATCACTGTTGAGGTCTGTAAATCATTTATTTCACTGTTTTCATGTTAAAGAAATAATTTTTCATGTGAAGAATTTAAAAAAAAGTTGCAGGTGATGGCTTTCTTTAAACTGTTTTGCTTAAGAAAAAAAAAAAGTCTGCTGCAAGTCAGAACCGTGGTAATACTACAATATACAGTATTCAAATGTTGCTATGCAAACGCAGTTTCTATTTCCTGCAGGCTGGCTTGAGCACACAGTGTAACTTTTAAAAAATCATCTTGATTTTTTAAGTTCAAAACTGTATATTTACATTTTTTTTTCTATCTAACCAAAGCTTTTTTAATATGCAAGCTAGTATAATGGGGAAAAAAAGAAAAAAGTCTGTAGCCTGTAATATTAGGATATTCCATATGCTTTTCCCCCACTATTATTATTATACATGAAACTGATAATCTTCATTTTCTTTCTCCACCTCCTTTCCTATTGACAAATATTAAATTCATAAAAAATGTGCACTTAGTTGTCTCAAAACCAATAGTAATCATATATTCCACATAAAAAGTAAGGCTCACTGTGAAAAAGAATCTGGGCCGGGTGCAAAAAATTTTCAGGAAATGTATTTCCTCTTGTCCAGGAGTGGTTAATAATAAATCTCTTGAATTTAAGATCTGAGTGAAATTCTTTAGTGCAAGGGCTATGGACTAGCATCTTTCATAACATTTTTGTAATGGTAGCTTTGGTTCATATCTACCATGAATGAGGCAGAGAGGGTTTGGTATTAGGCTCTATGCAGAAGATGAGAACACCATCACTGAGATTTGCTGAAAAAATTTCCCAACATTCAATTATTACCATGATTTCTTTTTGTGATAAGCATTTATGTGATAATTGAGAGAGAAAAAAGACATGATCTTGGAGGGAAGAAAGACAAGATGGCTAAATTCGAGTCCTATTTTAATAACTTCCTAATGATTTCAATGAAATGAAAAATCTCAACGACAGTGCCTGAAAACAGACCACCACTTAACATGTCAGAACAAGGTGGTCAAGATAATGTGGGTGATGTGGTTAAAATCCGCTTGACAAAAATCTCCTGTAGCCAGAAGAGAGCATTGACCATGACCACAGACCAGAAGCTGTTGTATAAAAGCAGCTTTTCCCTTTAATTAAGCCAGTAGTTTTCATCGACTTTTTAAACGTCTGACATTTTTTGTTTCATGTCAAATGGCACAAGATTTTTTCAGCTGAACATATGTAAAATCAATTTCTTGGAAACATCATGCTTATAAGCCTTACCAAGTGTCAAATCTGTAATCTTTAAGGCAGATTTTCAAGTCTGCAGGATCTGCAGATGCTGTACATGTAAATCATGGGACTGCTCAGAAAACAGCCAGGTCATGTTGGTGGATATGTGTGTTGTTTGGTGTAGAAACAGGATTGCCCGTGCAATTCCAAGTCAAACAACCCTGGAAGTTGAATCCCTGATTGTGAATCTGCGGAATGTGACAGTAACAAAAGTTTAGGACCACATCATGCTGAAGTTCAATATTACTCAATATTAGTGAATGAAGTTCAATATTATATGTTGAAGTTCAATGCTAAACACTAGTGTTTTTCTCTTATTTTCAAGATGACTTGGAAGTTTTCTCTAGTTATGTTTATTCTAGCTATAAGGGAAAGTGATACAGTCAGTTAAAATTTGTATCAACCCAAAATTTACAACATAAAATATAAAGATCTAATGAGTGCTTAAGGGCATTTGAATTAATTTGCTTGCTGTTGTATTAAGACTGTTATTTGGTGGTTTGCATTCAGTGTCATGTAAGCACCTCAGTGTACGGAATAGGCTGCAATTTGATATAATAGGGCTAATATTTTTTAATATGAGAGATACCACACTATCTTCCTGATTAAGTGTGAGATATTTTTAAAGGATATTTGTCATTCATATTTGTGCAGCTCTAGAAATGTTGGTTTAAATGAATACTTCTGTGCTATGAAGAGAAAAATGCAGAAAAACACCATCTAAGATGATGGGTGGATCCTTTCACTCTTCCCTTCTACTCTTCCAAAAAACAATCCAAAAGCACTAATTTTTTGGTACTTAAAATATTTTGTTAATATCCTTTTGTGAGAGACTGTGTAAAGAGAAAGTTTTCAGTTTGATTTTATTCTGATATGGAAGAATCTTATGTATAAACATTTAATGTTACTATTATGCATACCTTTTAGACTGTTGTTCCTGTACATGGTGGTCACTTTTATAAAATTCTGCTATGATTTGAGCTTTCATAATATTATATAGATTTGTGTTCTGAAGACTAGCTAAAGCAACCAACTAAATTAATTATCCTAAATTTGCCAGCTCTTTGGGAGAAAAGTTGAAACAAATTCTTGTGATCTTTTCGTTTCAATTTTCAATTGCCGTTATCTCTTATTTGAAGCTCTTCTGAGGAAAGTGATAGCAGAAATTTCAGTATGTGCCTCTAAAAACAATTTCTGATCCGTTAAATAGTAGTTTTCAGTTTCTTAATTCAGCTGGGGTTACACAATATGTAATTTGGAGAACCAGAAATAGTGTCATGCTCAAAAAAATAAGCA
The DNA here is from genome assembly GCA_013389825.1 of Crypturellus undulatus. NCBI lineage: Eukaryota > Metazoa > Chordata > Aves > Tinamiformes > Tinamidae > Crypturellus > Crypturellus undulatus. Next base: position 686,198 of record VWPW01011387.1, read on the forward strand.
TACTTAAGAGAAAATATCATATAATAGGGAGGAGACATTTTTAGAAAAATCATTTCTGTTTTTTTGAGCATGATATTTTCTCTTAAGTATGCTTAATTCCCATTTTTTACATAGCTCTCAGATCAATTTTTCATACCTGCCAAGATATCTTTGACTCCTTTCTTTTCTTGATGAAATCTGTTAATTTTATCTGCTCTTTTTTATGTAGCTGTGTGCACTCTCAAACTAACTTCCCTTAAGCAGGTTGTACATATTCCAGTTTGTTTGGAGCCATTTTCACTCAAAAATATTTCTTGATCATGATCAGAATGTTTAGTGACAATGCAATGTTCATTTTAATAAAAAAGTTGAGCAAAATATTTTGCAATAAGAATTGCTTTGTAAAAATTGTCAATGGCCATCCTAATTTGATACCCCTGGGACCATTTTTATTCCAGAATTTTCTATAAAGCAGAATTATTCCACTGTGAATAGACCTCAAAAATACAGTATTTTGTCACTGTGTTAGTCAAGCTAAATTTTCTCTTTAGGATGGAAGAGAGAGAGAAACTCATTAAAGAAATTAATGATTCTTAGTCTACTGGTTGTATGAATTCAAATGTTGGCAGCCTCACAGTCAACCTCTATTCTCCAGGTGTGCTTTTAAGTATCATAACAATCTTATATTTTATTTTTAATGCATAAGATAATTATTTAGCTTTTCACTGCAATCTGTATAAGACTAATTGGAATAGGAGAAATTGTTGTGTCTGCCACTTGCACAGCTTCACAATCCTGCTGTGCCTATAACTAAAAAGAAATACGGAAGCTATATTTGTTATGGTTTTGAGAATCTCTTAAATTTCATACTAGCTGCAGTCTTAATGTGGTCCTTCACATTAAGGACCTGGCAAATGTTCCCTTGAAACTCTTAGCCAGAGATGCAACTGCTGTGGTATCAAGCATGAAGACAGAAATAAAGTTGGTTTTGTGATATGATGCACAGGAACCTGTGTTTTCTCCATGTTTTCTCCATTGTTTCCATGTACTGTCATTTAGCACTTGGTTTACTCTCTTGTAGTGATGACCTTTATCTCTTTTTGCCTTTTCATGTTCTGAGGCATTCTGCAGTATTTGCTTTGAACTTACCTTCTCCAAATTCCCTGATTACCATCTGTCACAAGACAATTTGCTTCCACTTTCAGCAAAAAGCTTTTGCTCCATCACTATTTAGGAATATTCCAGCAATAGTACCATCAGCCATGTATCTTCACCAAACAGTTATTTAAAACCTCCCACCAATTACTATTAAGAAGTTCCACTGTAGCTTTAATGTGAGAGGCTTCTCCAGCATTTTCCAGGTATATATCATAGGTTGTTTTTTCTACCTAAAGATAGGCAGGAATTAGTGTGGGAATTGTGTGAAGGATATAATCCACACATTCTGGTCTTTTTCATCCTGGATTTGGTTTTCACCTGCTCTAATGCTCCTTGGAGTGCAGCCCTGTCATCCTGCGGAGTATTTCTCTTGTCTGTATCCCCAAGGATTGTCTTGAGGCAAGAAGGCATGGATTTGTCAGGTCTCTTATTGACACTGCCCTGTATGGCACATCCTAAGCTCGCATGATGGGCCGGAGCATCCCGTCATATCTGAGCCCATGCTGGCATTGCATTTTTTAAGGAAGAGAATTTGGTCTGGCAGCCCAGTGCTAATTTCGTCATGATAAACTGAATTCTGTTTTAGTGAGTGGTATTATAAAAGAAGGCTAGGGAACGTGCAGGGAGTACCGACACGTTCTGATGGCAGCACTGATTGTCCCTGCCTTTCCAGAACCTGAAACCATAGTGAATTGTAGGATTGCGGGTTTGACAGCACTGGCACAGGCTGCCCAGAGAGGCTGTGGAGTCTCCTTCTCTGGAGATCTTCCAAACCCACCTGGATGCCACCCTGTGCCCCGTGCTCTGGGTGTCCCTGCTGGAGCAGTGGGTTGGAGTAGATGATCTCTGGAGGTGCCTTCCAACCTCAACCATTCTGCGATTCTGTGAGTTACTTAGGTGTGCCAGTCAGTGGAGAGCAGATATTTGTTTTAATTATATTTTTCCTGAGTCGGCTGAAAAACTTGCTAATTTGCAGAGAAATTCTGATTCACATTATAGTCTCAAGTACAAGTTTGGGTTAGCCAGTCACTTAGTACTAAGTGCAATGTACGAGGCAATGTCTTTAAAGAGACACTCTAATTGATGCTCTGTAGAGTGACCTATTTTGATACCAAATGACAACATTTGAAAAATAAATAGAGTTATTAAAATAGTGTAAACACCTGAATGTTTACAGCAGCCAAATGATCTTAAGTGACCTCAGCTTCATGAATCAGCATGTGTTCATGCAGATAAATTGGTGGAAATCAAAGACTGTAATTTCTTTCATAAAATAATGTTGGACTCTGGGCACAGGTATTTTGAGGTACGGCAATAGCCTGAATTACTTCTTAATGCTAAAGTGTTGAAAAAGCTGTATTGGTGCCATTGTGAAGGAGTAGGCTGTGGCTCTGTGATTCGAACTAACCTCCACTTTTTTGGGTTTAAGTAGGGATTTTACCCTTTTCTCTGTCACACAGAAATTAACAACACATTCTCTGCAGTTGGAAAAATCTATTATTGTACAGATAATCTGCCTTACCTAGTAATTAGTTAATGAAGCAGTAAGTCTTTATAAGAGAAATAATCTTTTGTGCTGGAGAAAGGCAAATGCTTCTAAAATCAGGATAATTCACATTAAGATAAACATTAATACACATTAAACATATTTACTGAATGATGCCACTTCATATGAGTGTTAAAGTTGATTGGTTGGCTGGCTTTGTGCGTTTTGTAATGTTAAGGAGTCCAGATTTCTCCTATGATCTTAGATTTTTTTCCTATGTAGGTTTTTCATGTGTATTCTTAACTTATTTCAGTTTAAGATAATTTTATTCTGTCTATGTGGGGCAATTTCTTAGTATCGCTCAAGCCCTAAAATCTCAGATTTGATTTCTGAAAACTTAAGTAGGTTTGCTTTGTTCTCCTTCACAGAAGAAAAAAATAGGCAGTTTTCAGAAGATGAAGTAAAGATTTTGCTGAATCAGTAAGGCTCAGACTTCATCGTTGCTCCTTGTCATTATAATATAATCTTTCTTTAATATATCCAGTCCTTCTATTCAGATGCAATATCAAGGATTTCCAGAAAGATAGAGACCCATGCTGTCAGAGTTTCGTTTTGTAAGGCAGTTTCTATTATTTGCAGTGTCAAATCATTTAACATGGAACCTTTTCATTCAGTTGGACTAGAATTTCAGCTTCATTGTTGTTTTTCACTTTGCACATACTCAAGCAGGAGCTGTATAAAAGAAGGTCTTGACAAAGCAGCCTATTATAGAAGTTTCTATCCAGGAAGATTAAAAAAGAGCTTAAATTACAAAGATAATCATATGGATCTTTCATGGGGACTGTAGATTCTGTTTGGCTGATTGAGAAGTTGACGTGATAATCATCAAAATGCAGCCTTCAAAATGCGTGCCTTCTCAGGTATCACTGCTTTTTCTCTTGAAAATGTTGGTAAACCATTATCTTTTCTGAACTTTTGTGACTGGGAGTAGTATCCCAGTCTGACTAACAAAAGTAGCAGGGTGTCTTTGCCTTGTAATTTGGCAGTGTTTGAAAAGCACATGTGAAATTGAATCTTATAAAGTTGTTTTCTCACCTTCTATAATTTTTATGGACCCATTATTAAATCATGAACATAGCTCTGCAGTGAGGTCAAAGAAGATTGGCTTCCAGCAGTATTTTGGTTGGACACATTTCTGCCTCTTTACTAGATGTGTCCTGATTAGACATATTATCCCCTTGGTTATTTAAGAAAGTTCTCATGAATGCTTTTTTTCATGAATGATTTTTTTCAGTGGCATAATATATGAATAGAGGGTTGATTTTTCTTCTTTTTCATTGAGACATTGAATTAAAAAGAAGGAAAAGATCCACCATGTTGTCATCAACTCCTGATCTGCGGAGGTAAGGCGGTAATCCATTAGGAGCTGAATCTGGTTACAAAAATGATATTTTGAAAATATTTTTTAATGTTTGCATGAATTATTAAAATACGAATTGAAAGAGTTTTTTTGTTTTGATTTTGTTCTCAAACATACTGGGAAGAAATACCTAAATACTTACATCTGAAAACTCTAGCGATTAAACCTTGCGTTAATATTTGAGCAAATTGTTATTTGGCCTCATTCATCTTTTAGTTATTCCATGATCACCAGAAACATGCCTTAAGTAATCTCAGGTGGAAATACCAAGAGTAAATTTAAGTTTGATACACATTTTGGATTACGTGATTCTGTAACAAACAAACAGACAAATCCTTCAGCCTTTGTGGTGCAAACTACCAGACATGGTGTAGGGGCCTGATCAATTCAAGTTAGCTAGATCTTCCCCTTAGTCAAGTCAGCATCCTTCAGGATCCTGGAATGGTGCTTCGGAGCAGCTCAGTATAGAAAATGAGCACTACATGTACCTTCACATCTACCTTCAACATTTGACCAAGGAAAGAACCTCTTCACTGTGAGGGTGACAGAGCACTGGAACTGGCTGCCCAGAGAGTTGTGGAGTCTCCCTCAAAACCTGCCCGGATGCGATCCCGTGCAACGTGCTCTGGGTGTCCCTGCTGGAGCACGAGGGTTCGACCAGATGATCCCTAGAGCTACCTTCCGACCTCAAGCATTCTGTGATTCTGTGTGAAAACAGTTTTTCTATCTGTTTTCTCAAATTTTGAAAAGAAATAAAAAACTGACATGAAGGTAATGTGCCTTTATGTGTTATCACTGCATTAGCACAAAAATATATACTTTAAGTTTAGCGTGATAAAGAGAAATTGAGAAAGCTGACTAATGTCATCCTCACATTTGTGGTCCTTGGTCTATCTTATGTTACTGGTTTTTATCATCCGGTGCTGGACCAGTGATATTCTGGAAGTTGCTAGGATTTATGCACTTTTAATTAGATTTGGTGGTAGTGATAAATAAAATTTGTTGAGGCTGGTGATATGCGTCAGTTCCCTGGAGGTTTGTCAAATCACATTGAAGAAAGGCTGTGGTTTCCAGGACCTCAGGATAACCTAACACGTATTATTTGAGTCTGTTGAGAATTAACTGCTTCAGCAATCTGATGTTTTGTTGTTGCACAGGCCTGGTAAATTCGGGTGAGGCAACATAATATACAGCAACAGCCTTTGTGGTTCCTGTATTTTTCAGGTGTATTGTTTATCTATGAAAATCTGGTGGTGAAAAGGTGTTTTTTGTGTGTGTATCTGTTTTTGTGCTTCACAAGTTTGGTTGTTTTTATACTCTTCCCAAGGGAGTTACTTCACACACTACAAAAATCTAGTTGAAATTGTTTTGTTTTTTTTTTTTTAATCAGGCATTTGTTATGAGTTTTTTCATGTTGTAAATTTATCTATCCAGTAGGTTAAAATTGTTGTGGATGAGTGCAGGGCAAAATTCTGGCCCTGCTGCTTTTAATCAGTGAAACTGCTCATCGGCAAAGGCTGGGAATGTGTGTGTAGGGCTTGCAAGTCTGGCACCTTCCAAGGCTGAGCCCTGTGTAAACAAACAGGAAAGGCAGGAACATTTTCTTCCTCTTCATTCTGTGCAGATAGAAAACAGTGTTTGAGAATCTCATAGTCAAAAGGCTAAATGAAGATCTGATTATGCTCAAATTGATGGTGGCCGATAAGACACCTGTGCATTAGCTAGGCCATGGTCAACCTCCTTGGCATGTGCAGACAGTGACATCAGCTTTTAGAGAGCGGTATACACTGATGTGTTTTGGAAAAGCAGTAAGTGTTCTTGAGCGTCTTTCACTTGTTGTCATGTCCTCCTTCCAAAGGCAAATGAGATGCTAACTAAGATACAGGCACAAGTGATGCCTATGCGGTTTCCAAGTGAGGACCTTCTAAACTTTGGTTAACAAGCCAGAGGACTTGCCTTCTGAAGTTGGTAACTTGCTCATATCAGGCAGCATTGACCTTATTCTGTACTTCAGATTCAGCCACAGTCAAGTGCAAGTGAAGCGTTTGTTTTGGAATGAGATGCCAGAAAGCATTCTGGGCTTGTACAGCTGTTAGCACAGTAGTCCCTTGTCCCTGTCTCAGGCTCCCATGTAACATGGCAGTGAAAGTACAGTATACTGTTCAGTCTTTTCTTTTTTCTTAAGTGAAATGATTTAGGAGAATTTTCCCATTAAAAAAAAAGGAAAAAAAAAAAAAGGAAAAAAAAAAAGCAATGAGGATGGGGAGAAGGTGAAGAAAGAACAAGAGTCCTTGATTAGAGACCTGCTTTCATCTTTATCACTTGGTCATGTCAAAACCATGGTGCTTGTTAATATATGTAGAAAACAGTCAAACGGACTGTTTTCCCTTTGGATGTTATGTGGTAAATTAGCAATATATAAGTAAACCGAAAAAAAAGAAAAAAAAACATAAGGAGAAGTCAGCCATACATTGCCTTTCAGTAACATGCATTTCACACTTTATCAACATTTTAGCAGAGCATGAATGATTGCCTCTTTTCCTTACAAGTAGATCTTGCCAATTTGTACATCAAGATCAGTGCCAAGAACATGCCCACAGTGTTTCTGCTGACAGATGCCTAGGTTCCAGATGAACACTTTCTTGTGCTGATTAATGACTTGATGGCATCAGGTGATTAGTCCAACACAGTTCTTGAAAGATCTTCTCCAATGACAAATGATCTGTGGTTACGGTGAACTTAAAGAGGTTATTTGTCTTTTAAATATTTGTACAGGGAGCCTTTACAGAAGCTATATCAATCCAGCCAACTTGAGCATTGAGTCTGACTTCCTTGAGAAGACTCTGCCCAGTAAGGAGACAAATTGCTGAGGTCTGTCATTCATAACCGCATTGGCTTTGGTAGGAATTGGTAGGAATCTCACTTAATGCCATATTTGTTTTGTTACAATTTTACTGACTTCAAGTCATATAATTCTGCATACTACTGCAGATATGAACATACTTCTCTTAAAAGACCTGCTTTTCAACATGTGATACCAAGTTTATGTTTATGTTTACATGGCATTTCTTCATACACAAGAATGCCACAGTAATGTTGTAAACTGCAGGCTTAGTTTTTGTTATCCTTGAAATTCATAGGACTTATTAGCTCTACGAGGATTTCTGGACTGCTAGTGTAAGATTATACTAAGATATGTAGATAGTTGCAGGAGAACTCCTTGACTGATACACTACCATGTCTTAAAGGAAATCTTTGCTAATCTGAAGGGTTTTTTTACATAATAAGTCTACTGAATAAGTGAGTGATGGTGTACATTTGCCTCTCTCACTTTACCCAGTTAACAGCTTACGCTATATGGCACCTTGGGATATGGTAAATTTTTCTCTTAGTGTTGGCTACTGACTTCCTGTTTCATCACAGGAAAGTCAATGATTGAAACAATAAATGTTTATTCTTTCTACTTGCTATATATGTTCCTATGTTTATAGGAACATAAATATAACCATGGAGATGTATTTAGGTCAAAAGCTGTTTAACAATACGCATTAATATGACACCACAGTTGTAATAAGTGAAGGTAATTCTGTCTCCTTTTGAATTGCTTTGGAGAGGCAATGTTATTTAGGTAGACTATAATTATTTTTACTTAAAAAATGGAAAACAGAAGCCAAGCACACTAATCTTAGAATGGAATCATCATTAGCAAATTTTGATTTATGACAATTCCAATCTTACACATTATCAGGAATGTATGTATGCACAAAAGTCTGAAAGCCCATTATCCCTTTAGAAAGAAAATTTTTGAAAGGGACCCCCCCATACAAGATTTTCATGCTCTTGTGCTATATAACGTACACTTTTCTCTTTTGGATTGTTTTTTTTTTTTTTTCCTTTCTTGCTTTAGTTTTGTTTTGCATGTTTCCTCCCATCTCCTGTTTTGTTGCCATTACTTCTGTTTCTCCAGAAATTTCTTCTATAATGTAAAGACTACTGGAGACTTAAAAGGATTTAGTGAGACGTATCCTGTACTGTTTTTATTTGTTTCGACTTCAGAGATATGGTGCAATGGAGAGGTAATTATCTTCTCTATATCTAACTCTTGTCAGTACTGCTTGTCTCTGTTTCATGACCATTGTATTTGTGCATTTTTTAAAGAATGGACAGGAAAAAATGTGATGTCTAATATCTCTTTTTATTTTCTTTATCCTCATTTCTTTCTCTTTGTTCATTCCTTATCCCCTACAATTTTGCTTTTTTTAAAGGGCTTTTTAAAAGCCAGCTTTCAAGTGCCTTTTACCTTGAGACCATTTCACTAGTTCCCCACTGTGGAAATTAGCACTTCTGGAGGCAAGAGCAGGAGATACCCATTCATGTTTCAGAGAAGCAAAGTAGAGACATTAGTAGTGCTGACGGAGATATAAATTTCGTGAGTTAACACACTGGCAGGTATCTGTATGGACTTCTGGTTAGTAACCTACCATTTCTTCTTTTGCCTAGATTTGTAGAATAGAAGACTAATAAAATGTGAAAGAGAACAATTTAGACAATTTCAGAATGTAAAAATTTAGTGATACAATCCCATTTTGCCATTTCATTAAAAAAAATCATTCTGTGTTAACCCACATTTCCCTGTGCCCAGCATCAATCCTATATATAGACTACAGTCAGGTTTCTGATGAGGAATCTGCAGCCAAGGAATACAAACTATGCAGTGGAATTCTTTGAACCACTATAGTTCCATTTTGTGTGGGTTGTTCTTGTTTTGATTGTTTTCAATCTGAAATTTGTGATCAATTCTGCTGTTAGCATACCAAGTGCATGCTATTTCTGTAGTTGTAAATGCAAAGAGGAGTTGCGGCATTAGAAAATATGGATACCCAATTATGGGAACAGATATGCACCTGAAAATTTCAAAAACACTGGTGTTGAATGATGAAGTAAATTTATAAGGAAGAATGTAAGCAAGCGAAGCTGGTGGTCAAATATAGCAATTAGAAATGTGCTGGCAGGGCTAGGTACATCATTACAGAGACTGAGAAGTTTCTAATACTGGATTTACTGGAGCTCTGAAGGTTTTTCAGTAACCCACACCTCTCTGCAGCAACTGCTCCTAAGTACTCAGTAAATTACTTGAATTTCTTAGAAAAATAAGAGTCAAAGGACGCAACCATTCTTCTAAAACATGGATTTGAGGTAGGGACAGCCAGTACTTGCATAGATCCTGGACTGCTTTCCTTTGATATCCTTGTGATTTTATTATTCCTTGGGTCTGAGCAAACTGCACCTCCTTTATTTTTTTTTTGCACAGAAATGAGACCACAGAAATGGGCCATAGGTCATGTCCCACGCAAACATACTCTGAAACCATAGTTTTCAGTAAATACACTCTTTCCAGCATTTTACCCTTACAGATTTTACATTTCTCAGTTATCTCAGTTTCCTCAGTGCTCTTAAACATTATTATATGTCACGTATATTTACTATACGTCTTTCCTTCTGAACTGGGAGTTCAGTTACTCATTTCTTGTGCAGCCAGTTTTCTCCTTCTTGAGCTGCTGATGTGCAACTCAGATCTGCTGGTCTGTACTGCAAATGCTTGCCCCGCTTTCTTAAAGAAATTTCCTATTGCCTATTTTGCTCCTGCTTCTATGCTTACAGTCCCTCAGCATCAGTTGAGGTAAAGTTTCAACATTAACATCCATATCTTTTGCTAGTTTTAGGGGAATGCCATTTCTGCAATCGGCATCAATAACAAAATTGGGTTAGATTGTTAGAAGTTTTCCTACCTGAGAGGACGTCTTCAATATATAAAGACTTAGCATTGCTCCAAATCTGAGAGACACCTTGAATAGTCTTGTCAATATTTACTTGGCTCCTCATCTTTCAAGGAACTCAGCAGTACCACAGTTTGGTGCTTCAACCTGAGTTAAAGTCAAACACAGGCAGAAGTGCTGTATCACCACAGGCAACTTTTTTTTTTTAAATCATTTCCTTCATTTCCAAACCTTCTTTCATTGAGGCATGTTAGCCTGTTCCTTGTTATAGTTCATGACTGGCAGAGCAACTCTTTTCTCTGTGAAGAGAGCAAAGGAATTTGTTCAGTCCAGCTTTCAGCCAGCTGGTTCACAGAGAAATAAGAGTTGAAGATTGTGCTGTCTAGCACTTGATTGCATTAACTGCTCCCTCACTGAATAAAGACTCAGTTACGTTACTAGATAGCCAAGAAGTTACCCAGGATTTTAAAATTCTACAGCTTACAAAACAGCTTGTTCTGCTTTGAAAAACTTTAGGCCTTTCTTATTTGTTTGTGAGCCGTCTCTTCTTGAATACTGCAGAGAGCTGATTTCTAAGAGTGAATATAAGGAAGAATCTATATTAGTAAATTTGTGAGGTCAGGGCGTATTTTGTGGCCCTGAGGACTAGTGGCATGATCTAGCTGGCATATGCGTGACCTAACTTTTCTCTTGCTCTCCTCACACAAAAAGGGTGGCATTGCAGTAGAGCTCATTAGGAATATTTCCTGGTCCATGCAGTCTCCCTAATGCTGCTGCTTGCAGCATTGATGAGGCCAAAACCCTGCTGGTGAGCGTGCCGGCGCTGAAAAAGGATAAGCCAGTGGTCAGGCCTGTGCCTTGACCCGCTTCAGTTCATTAGTATTAAGATAAACAGTTTGCCTCTCCTGTTCTGTTGGGATTCTGTACGTGTAGAGAGCCTGCCTGTCTCGGATAAGAAGGAAGAGGTTGAGCTGAACAAAAATGTAAGAGATCCATAAGCATAGGGAAAGTAGCATGGGAGAGTAAGACTCGAGGACATTTGGGAGAAAAGATTTTGTGTTTTCTTGGGAATGGTTAATGCCATTAATAGATAAAAATGGACATGGGTCTCACATGATACCATTTTTTTAATCCACACTTAATCATCTTTATTATGAAATCATGCAATTTAAATCTTAAAAATGTCAAATCAAAGACTTGCATACTCTGTTTCAACCTGCATTTCTTTCAAAGAAAAGGATGGATGTATCTTGGAGAACTTCTTAAATCTTTCTATTACAAAATATACACACTTTGCTCCTGGTTGACAGAAATATATCCTAGTTGGCTACAGTAATGAAGTATATATTACATGGTATATTTCCTGTTGCTTTTTTTTCTTTCTTTTTCATTTTTTCAAATTAGACTATCATTTTTGCCCTAAGCAGAGGATAAATATTTTAAAAATATGACCTCCTTGCTTAAGAAAAAAACTGGTTGAAATGTAGTAAGTAATAATTACTCATTTTTTCCGACAGCTTTCTTGTTATTCGGTCACATGGTCTTTTCATTAGTCTGCTTGCAAAGCAAGTAAATGTATAAGGTTCTTATAATACTGGGAATTCAGCGAGGGGAATGCAAATGAAACCAGAAACTGTGCATCAAATCCTTGCCTGATGACCTGATTGGCCAAACTTCACTAAAATCAAAGGAACTAGCAGGGCTTATGCCATAATGAAGATCTGTTTATCTGCCATTTCTGACTACCTCTTTATTGTGCATGTATCTTGCACAAAATATAATTAATAGAGATATTTAATTAGAGTGGTACAGTGTAGACAAGGCTCTGTTGTAATTCCCTGTCTAACAGTAGAATGTAGTAAAAGTCATTCAGTTGTAACTTGATGTTTTATAGAAAATTAGTGGAAATCATAACTCTCAGTGTATTTGAGTTTGAGCCCTAGAAATAGCTATTCCAATACGTAATTTAATTTAGAGGTTTGAGAAATTGTTCTTCTAGACTTCGTCCTGACATGATAATGTTCCAAGTCTTGTGTAGGTAGCTAATTTTACCCATTGTACTTCTTTATTGGAGTTAATTTTCTCTTTTGATTTTCCTCGAGGTTTCTAGGACTCAGATCTGCTGCTGTTCTTTCTTATTGGCTTTTGCAGATCCCCTTCTTTTTGCCCTTCATAGCTGTTCTTTTCAACTGTCATCATCATCTGCTTTGTAATTGACACATTAAATAATAGATGGGTGTTTGAATATGGTTGGAGCAGCCACATTTCATGTATACTTAGTTCACCTGCCTTTAGACGAGTTACTTTGGGAGTTGCTCACAGAGTATTTATAACAGCTAAGCCCAGGATACTTAAATACATCACCTTTTTTCTTGGTTAGGTTTTCTGGATAAATAATCTTGCTAGGACAAAAAGGTGCCTTGGGTTTCTTGCAAAGAGTATCAGTAGGACTCACCTTTCTTTGCAACTTTTGTTACTTTATTCACTCTTCGTTACTCATTTATTATAGAATTTTTTAGAGGCCTTTGTGTCCTATCACCATCCCTATGAACTCTAGTAGTATTGTGCTGGATAAGAAGAGATCAGGTCAAAGATTAGAACATACTATGCTATAGTACAAGAACAAACAAACAAACAAAAAACTTCAGAGAAGTATCCAGGACTCTGACAATCCTGAAATTCTAGCAAATTCTTAGCCTATTTTACATCTCTGATTCAAAGTTTGCAGGAGAGGGAGGAGGTAGTAGCTTCAGTGGTGGCAAGTAGGAGACCATTTATCCTTGCATGTTTTGGCTGTTTCTCCCTTCTTTGCTCTTCTTTCTCACTAGCCTGGTACAATTATGCTGTAAATTCTTGATCTTTTTGCAAAATTTGAACAGTTTTAGTCTAGCATTCACTACCTTGTTAGGACAGATTCCTACATGAACATCTTGGCCTTAGGCCACTGATACTATTCAGTACAAATAACATTTTCTTCTGTACCTGGACCAGTAAGCCAGTCTTTGTAATATGCCCAGGCACCCTGCATATCATTGGCCTTCACATGGGCATAAAGGGAAAGCTTTATTTTTTGCCACAAATCTCAAAGACAGGACAGGACTTTATTTTCTTGCAAATGTGAGAAAATGCACTGCTGCTTGTAATTCTTGCAGCAATTGAAGGTCACAAGATTGGAAGCCCTTGCTTTCTCTTGCTGACACACTCTAAGTACTTCTCACGTCAAATACACAAATGACCTCCAGTTAGAAGATTTTTAGGGTCATGTGAGAAAAATATTTTTCTCTGATAATAAACTGGATCAATGAAAGGACCAGAATAACTACAGTATTTCAAAACTGTGATTTAACATGGAATAATCCTCTACATACTCCTTTCTATGAGACAGAGAAGAAATGTACTATGAGATCTCGTAGCTATAGGACGCTGGCAGGCATGCTGAAAATTGAATAGCTTTCTAGAGAATATCCTGAATTTAGAAATAAATGCACTGAAGTATGGTGGAATGTTCGATAAACTGTCAGTGTGGTCTAAACTGTGTGTTTAGGAACTATCATTTATTTTATGTTCATAGTTCACCGACCCGTGAGGATTTCAGTGAGTTCCTTTCTATTTTTGGCCCATTCTGTATTTCAGTCTGTATCATTTCTCTTTCTGTCAGTCCACGGAAGGCCATTTATTGCCTCTGCCTGTCCTTTTTGCTTCTTTCCTCTTTTTTCAGCTTTTCCTCTCTTCTTTTTCTTTTATGATGGCTTTTTGCCGCTTTTGCTCTTTACCTCCTCCGTCCGCAGAGTGACTCCCATTAGAAGGGATCATTTGTTGTGCTCTTCTTGCTGTTGTGCTTGGCTGTATCACTCCCTTCTGAAAACAGTCTCGTTCATCTGAAACTGCCTGTAATCTCAAGCTCCCACTCAGTTTGTGCAGGAATGAGAAAGTTTTTGTGCTCTGCAGACTGATCAGTGCTAGTGACCAGTAGCCATTATTAGTTAATTTTGCTGAAAGGGTGGAGATAAAAAAGGATGTGCTCTCTCTAGTCCTGCGTAAAATCCAAGCTCTACAAAATTGTAAGTGTCCCAGGAAAGGTTCCTGTCCATAGTGATTTCTAAATGGTAAAAATGTTCTTGCCTTGACTACGTATCACTGAAACATATTAATCTCTGCTAATAACTAATGGTTAATTACAGCAAATTTTACTTTTTTTCTCCATCATCTTTTATGATGTTTCAAAAAATGTTTTCAAAATCTATGATAGTAGCAAGTCTTTTCCATTTTCCAGATGATTTCCTTTAGAAATACCATATAAACTTGGCATTTCCCACTGTTACCATCTACTCATCACTCTCTCCTTTCTGACTGCTCCAAAACCCAGTGATAATTTTTCTCAAGTTAAACTTTCCTTTCCTCATTCCTTTTTTCTTCTTTACTCCTCTATTCTGACTCATTTTTTTCAAGACAATTTCATGTTAACATATAATATTGTCCATGACAGATGACTCCGGAGACAGAGTATGTAGCTGTCACTTCCCTGGAGCACCCCACTAGGCTTTGTCTTTGTGTCTCTGGCTGCTAGGGAAATAATCTGTTCTGATTACATTTAAATATATTTTTCTAAAAATAACAAGATTGATGCCACATAGTTTGAAGTACTTCTATATAGAAAACAATTCATTTTAATATAAAACCATAGGAGATAGTCCATTTCTGCTTTAAACAATCTAAAGCTTGTCACTTGCTAATTAACAAAACCCGAATACAGTATCCAGCCCTTTGTAGGCCTGGTGATATTAACAGGCAATCACCAAATTTCTTTTTTTTTGAATATTTTAGTCTTGTTTGGACATCCTCTTCCACTTTCTGTAAAGAGTAATATTAAAAACCACATTCAAACTAGGAAGGATGCTGTGCTCATTTCCTTCACATACTTTTAACAGAGTTGTAGTAAATATTGAAACGGCTTTAAAAGACTTGGAGTCTCAAGAACTGTTACCGTGTCTCAGTGACCAGATGTATGCGTACCTTCCGGATGGCCGTCTCTGTACGAACACGTCTTTGTGGCCGCGTTCTTATTCATAGTCAACCAACCAAGTAACTGATGGCAACCTGGAGAGAGGGGAAGGAGACTTTAAGTAGACTCTGTTTGTACAGCAAAGGGTGAGTAAAACCTGTTTGTCCAAAGTAAATTCTAGTCAACTAAGGTTTATTAACTGCTGATTTGGTCTGGAATTTCAGCTGTGAGCTGGCTTGCTCCAGCTCTGGGCTGTGGTTCATTGCATTGCTTTCTTTGGTCACATCAGCTTGCTCTGTGATTCTTTTTTCCCTTTTGCTCCCTCATCTCCAGAGATCATTCTGTGTTTCTCCCCAGCTTGTTCCAAGCTCGGAAGTTCCCAGCCATAGTGAGCTGCGCTGCTATTGACTGGTTGCATGAGCGGCCACAGGAGGCCCGTGCTTGCCAGCAGGAGGTTCATTAAGGAAACAGAGGGGATTGAGGTACAGGATTTCAAGCTCGTCAGTTGTATAAGAAAGCAACAGACATCGTTGAAAGATCAATAACACAATAAGTTGGAAAAAAAAATCCTTTTTACTCCTTCTTGCATATTTGTTGTCTTTGAGCCGCCCCTTCCCAAAGCTGCGCTGTTAATGCCCTGTCACAGTCCACTTCCCTCAGCAGAACTGGGAGCTCCCTTGCGCAGGCAGAGGGAAGCAGGAAAAGAAAAACTGACTGCAGCTCAAAGTGCTATCCTCTTGTGCGCAGAATATCTTAATTTTAGACTGTTTAGGTGGGATTTGGATTTTATTTAACCCCTTTCAGAACAGCTAGATACATTTGCTAGTACTGCAGGAAGTGAGGTTGAAACTCCGCTCTGTCCAGCCCTGCCGAGCTATAGAAGAGCGCTCAGGTTTCCCTCTCTTCAGCAACCGGACAGGTGAAAATTTCCCCAGCAGACATACAACAAAATCATTTATCACTTTAATTTCTGAGTAATCATCCCCTCTTATCAGTCTAGATAAGGAAAACACTTTTTTTTTTTTTTTCAAAATATTCAAATACCAGTGAGTGTCTTCAAGGTTTTAGGGAAATGATTTCCTGGTATTCTTCTAAGTGTTCTCCCACCTCTGTTTGCTGTCACTATTGTGCCAGAGGTGTCTGGTGGTGGAATAGTTCATGTAGGTCTCAAAAAATAGAAATACTTATTTTCTTTCAGCAACTGTGCTTGCAGTAGTTTCGGTCTGGAATGCTATTGTGATTGGGATCATTTAGTTGTATACGAGTGCTGAGGATTTCAGAAATTCCTAGGGAAAGCCCTTTCTGTTTTGAGTCAGCCACTGTGCAAGTTCCCTGGCAAATGCTGTGGGGGTGATAGGGGTTAGTGGTGCAGGCTTGGCATGGGCATGGGCCGGAGGTAAGAGCTTGTCTTTAAGAGTTTACAAAACTTATCATCATAATATATGGGCAACTCAATTCAAGAACAAAGAAATATAAAACCCAATTTCTGCAGTAAACTTAAATATACACAAACACCTGAGGAGAGAAAAACCTGCTTCCTGTGTAAGAGTGATGTGTTTACTGTGTTCGCCCGCCCTGCAAACTCACACAAAACGTGTGAGTCAACAAGGGCGCGGGGAGCGGAGCGCCCTGCGGTGCTCGGGCCGCTGCGCTCCGCCGCGGCGCGCTGGTGCCCCCTGTAGGGCTGCGGCGGAAAGCCGTGCTCGCCGGTCCCCGCGGGCCGTGTTCTGCACCGTTATTTTAACCGTCCGCGAGATGTCTGAATTTCTATTATTTTGCTTTTCTTCTGTTTCAGCCAAGCCCTCTTCTCTTCCCCTGAAAAACTGTCACTTCTGCCCCCCCCTCCCCGTCATTTTCAAACCTTTCTCCTGTTTCTTGCTAGTGTTTTCTAAACTTTGCTGTCTTATTTCCTGGTCTTCTAATTGGCTGCACACGCAGATGTGACTAAAGAACCAAGAACTCCACATATGAAATGACACAGAACCGTGCACTGAGTGACAATACCGTGTCGTGTCGTTTTATTAGTCGTCGTTTTTTTAACTTTTTGGAAAAGGTAGGAGGTGTTTAGCGAGGAGGCCGAGGAGGAGTAAGAGGAAAGGGAAGGTGCTGTGATCACAGAATAATAATTATTAAAGGAGGGGAGGCCGGGAGATTTGCAGAGGTATATTTGGATATTGAAAGAATAAGAGAAGCAAGTTGGGAAGGGACCACCCTGGAGAATAGAGGGGAATCGCAGCAGCAATCTGGCTTCCCTGTCAGGTGAAGATTTATAGGTGATGTTTTCCTTGCCTTTTCTCCTTTATAAGGCCAGAGAGCTGATTTTTAATTTCACTTGCTCTTTTAGATATTTCAAGAAAGTTTTTTGTTTGTGCTTAGCAGAGAAATCTTGCTGCCTGCAGCTCATGTATACCTGGACTTCTGAAACATGTTGTAAATATACCGTCCATTATGAAGAGCAGTGCGAGGTCTGCTATACCTTGGTGTAGAGAAACACACAGCGTTTCAAAACAAAGTACTAATTGCTAAATTTTTTGATCATTACTGTATAGTGATATTACATATTGCTTTTAATTAGGAATACTTAAAATTATGTTAATGATCTTTCATTTCTCTTACAAGTTTAGTATAAGTATGATATCATAGCTGCATGACTTTAATGCAATAGGAAAGTTTCTGTATATAAATGCTAAGGGAAAAGCAAGGAAAAAAAGAGCTGAATGTGAGAATTGGGAAGGAAGTAGCGGATTCTCCGTCTTTTCATCTTAAGACCAAGCCTAGGTTCTGGAAAACAGAGTTTATCTGGGGGCAGTCGGGGGCAGACTGAGCTCAGCAGGGAGATGGTGAGCTGCAGTGCCGGGATGTGCTGTAAAGCGTGAGCCAAACATCCCTTCTGCCCTGTGTGAAAGCATCTCGACAGCAAGAGCAGGTGACCCTCCCTAACTGCAGTGTTTGCTGAAGGGTGCCAGCAGCCAGCCCGCAGGCACCGCTTCTCACGTGGGATGACGTTGGTCAACATACTGGTTAAGGACAAGAGGTTGTGAGGTCAGAGAGAGATGTGGAGGTAAATGGATAGCATCGGAAGTGTCATTGATTTGAATGTGTTTATTTTTGGGCTAAAACAAAAAAGAAAGGAAAAAAGCCCTCCTCTGTTTCAATACTTCAACTGCTAAACCTACATTTAAGCAAAGCAAAAGAAAAGAACCCTATTTTGAAATCCATATATTAAGGTTGTAGAACTTACAGAAGTTTCTTTATACCTTATTTGGTATAAAGTGTGTCATGTATTCTTTTATTCTGTGCTCACTAGTGATACGTAAAACTAGTTAAAAATAGGAAAGAATACATGATTATTTAATCCCTCCCCTTCTTAAAACAAACACAGTCTACAATACTACCATCTCCTTTGAGTCTTTTGCTGTTGCTGTCTTGTACGTAGCTTCCTTGGTGCTTAGCACTAAATATTGCATGCTGTTACGCATACCAAGAATAAATTCATTATGCTTCATATGCCTGATCCCATGAACTGTATTTCAAGCTATTTTATATCATGTGATGTGGCAAAGTCTAAAATAACTTCTTTGCATTCTCCTCTTTCGAGGCGAGAACTGCATTGTCCCTCTACCCCTCAATTATCTCTTTCTTCAGATAAAAAGCAGGTTGATTTGATTCTCAGTTTTGATAACTGTCTGCAGGATCCATTCAGGGAGTTCGGTGGCATTGGTCGCTTTTGCACTTTGCTAGGTGTGTTTCAGCTAGCCAAAACTTAACTGCAAAAGGCTAAGATCTGGCAATTTTGCAATGACTAATTTGGATCCCGAGGAAAGCAAGAGGGAGAACTCAGGCGAAAGTCCCCTCTAAACTCTACCAATAACTTACATATTATTTGAATTTTATGTGCTTAAGTCAGTTAGCTAAGGCCTAAATTGAGAGATTGCACAAAAATGATCAGACTTTAAACTTAAATTTTCTTTCAGATTACATATTTACTTATTGCATAGTCTTCTTTAGGAGTATTGAATAGTTTTGAATTGTAACAGCCTAATCTCATTTATTGGCTTCAAGCTACTTTATGCTTTCAAGTGAACTGCAGTTAAATCAGATTTTTGTTACTGTATAAACTCTTTTATGATTGCCTTTTTTTTTAATAAGAAAAGCTAAATTAGCAATAATAGTTTCCTTTGCCTACAACCCTGAATGAGCATATATTGAAAAGTACAATGTAGTATTAAAAAAGGGGAGATAAATGAATGGCAGAATAAATAATTTATGCTAATGAAATTACTGCAATTAGTAGTTCCACAATGACCCTTTTAAAAGCCACAGCTGTTAATGTCAGGAAGTGCTGTCACTGCTGACCTTATCATAAGAGAAAGTGACAAATTGAAAATGCAGGGAAGACCAATCATCAAAGAGGTCTGTTCGGGAACGATTAGTGTTTTCTGAAAAACAGTGTGAATTACAACCAGCTGCTCTCTGGCTCGGCGTGTCTCCCATGCTGTGCCATTTTGTTAAGCTTGATAACAATAGTTATTTTGCCCCATTGAGACAAGTTGTCTCGGGCCACTTCCAGCTCTACCGGAACCCACTTCTTCCCTGGCTGATTTACAAATGAAACTGTTGTTAGAGGGCTTTTCAGGGCGGCTGCCCAGAGACCTCTCATAAGGATCATGTGTAAGAAGGTTGTCTTTCCTAGGAAGATCGGTACTGCAGGGTATGTGTATATCATGGACATGAAAAAAGCAGGGGGAAGGAAAAAAGGCTGGAAGAGATTTCTTTGAGGCTGCTCAAATCGGCATGACTAGCCTTGTATTTTAAAATTTTGTGGGGGGCCATCTGTGCTATAAGGTGAGTTTATGTGAGCTTTGCTTCGGGACATCATCGTGATGTCCTGATTCTTTTTTTCTTATTTGTAGCACAATTTATTTCTGCCTTCCCCTTGTGCAAATCATTCTTTATTTAATTCCCCATTTTAATTTCTGTTGTTGCAATTATGGGTGAAACAAGTATTCTTTTAAACAAGCAACAGAAGTCTCAGGAAAATAATGAGGATTCTTACTGAGAAAAATGGCAAGTCTTTTTGCATCAACCTGATTGTAATATTAATGATGTAGACTTAAAACATTTAACTACATCAACAGCCACTCATGAGCAGTTTTCCCAAAGATCCCTAAGCATTATTGACAATGCTTTGGTAAATTATGTGTGACTTTCCTAAGAGTTGCTGTAGCTCATTTAATTCATATTAATTGATTTTTAGGCTTCCCTTGATTAATTGAACTGGGTTCATCTTGCACAGAATGCAATAAATAATCATTAAAATGAGGGAGATGTGACTCCACAAATTATAAAGTTAAGTATGCTAGAAGTCATAGAGGACAAAATGGAAGTTACTCCAATAATGAAGTTAAATAGATTTTCTTAGTGTTTCTCTGTTAATTTTGCATGTGGTACTCTTGTTTAGACGTTTATGTGAATATATTCCAGTAGATATAGAAAACAATGAATGTGGGGATTTCTAATTCCGTCTTTATCTCAGTTAATTATACTCTGAATCAAAGCAATGTAGTAGCATCTGCTAGTTCAGTTTTGGAAAAAAATCAGAAAAAGTACCTTAGAGCTCCAGTCCTGTAGTTAAACAGCATTTTGTCTCTGCCTTTTGCTTGGAAATATGTGACTAAGTAACTGTCTTGAGCTGTTTTAAATATGCCCAGCCTATTTCTTTTGTCATGTAGTATATAGAAAGGGTTCCCAGCCTGGCAGCTCTGCTTTCCTTCCTGCGACGGGAATGAACCCTCATGCAGCACCGTGGTCCGTGCCCCAGCCCGCGCTGACTAGCGAGAGGCTCCTGCCTCTGCCTGGCACTTCCCTCCCTCCCTCCCCGCTTGCGGAGCGCCGCGATGCTCTGCGTTTCCCTCAGAGCTGTGGGCACAGTTTGTTTTGGTGGAGGGACTCTGAAGGGTGCATGTTGTAATTACCTTTCTCATCAAAACCCGCTCAAAACTGATAGTTCCTCCTTGGTATCCGTGAGGCTGACAAGGCGAGATTTCCTAAAGGGAAACTAATTCCTGGAGCACTAGCTCTGCATGTAACAGTATAGCGACTGATTTCATCACTATTTTTAGCCTTTAGGGGTACTTATTAAAAAAAAAAAAAGGAATATAAAGTATACTGCACCACTTGGCTCCCGTGTTAATGAAGACCTTATGAATACCAGCACAGAATAAATAAATATGCTAAAAAATTGGCAGAGGCATATTCTGGTTTAAAGTTTTTTATGTGCTGACAAAATTATATTTTGGTTAGATTGAAGAATATTGTTATGAACAATATGTCTTTAGAAGCGTAACCTTTTCTGGCAAATATAGACATAGTTTTTGAAACATTTCTTTGCCCTTCTGCTTAAATTTGTCCCTGTTTCTTGGCTACATTCAGCTACTTACCCAGGACTCTATTAGCTTATGCTCACACCAGTGTGAATGCACTGAGAAGTGATACAATTACACCACTCCAAAGAGTTTTTTGGAGCAAATCATGTCTTATAAGATTTTGTTAGGGGGAAAAAAAGACAAGATATCAGAGCATGTGGGGTCCTTGGTGAATGACATACAGAAGATAGATAAAAACTTTTCTTTTTTTAATGTCAGCTATCAAAATTGCTTTCTTTTCTCTCATTCTTTATAATTTTTTATTACCAATAAAGACGATGTCACGACACCATTTTATTGTACTGATTAGTTCTGATACAATATCTGTGTGCTTCACTGAAATTACTTGATTTGAGAATCTTTTTTAAATGTCACGTAGCCCTGCTTTGTGCGTTTTAGCTGCCTCTGGAAAGATGGATCCCTCCATTAGACCAAGGCTCAAGCATAGACAGAGAGGAGAGTATCAGGGCAACAGGTGAAGGTGCAGGCAAAGAGTAAGTACCGCAATAAAAGCCAGATGATGGTGAGAGGAGATGCAGTTTATGTGTGGGGGACTATGGTGCATGGGCAATGTCCCTGCGGAGCTGAAACAAAGTTAGCAATTGGTGGAAAGTCTTTGCATTAGTTTTTATCATCTGCTTGAGGATCCCAGATAGATAGTCCCTGAGCAAAACTTCTGCCTCCAGTTGAGTTTTACAGTTCAGTTTTTTGCTAATCGAAAAGACAAAAGTGAAACTTCTTCTGTTTTGCAATTGCCAAAGATAAGCCAAAATACTTTGCGCAATTTTACATTAATTTTTAAAGCATATTTTATATAAAAATTGCAAATGAAATGCTCAGTTACAAACTTTGCATAGTTTTGTAGCTTCATGTGATAGCATGAGAATTATAACAGGATCCTGAATGGCTTATTTTCATTTCTCAAGCTGAAGACCTGCAAAAACAAGAGGTCAGCAGAAAGCATGATTGCTTTAAGTTTATTTTTAATAAGATATCCTATATGAGTAAAGCTTTAAAATTCCCTCCATATTTGTATTGTTGTTTAGAGTGGCCAGAGGTAATTTGAGGTTTTTAGACATTGCAGGCTATCCTAGCAGCCAGAGTTCCCAACTTGTGTTTTTCTTTAGCTTCCGTGTAGTCAGATGTTAGAACACTCAACCGTGTCTATCTTTCCAGCCTGGAGCTCTGCACAGCAATATCAAATACAGCAGTCTATAATTTTTCAGAAAGAAGAAGATACAAAATCAGGTCAAATCAATTGAAAATGAAGCGTGGAGGGATTTAGGGTTTCTTTTTGTTTGTTTGTTTTTGAGACTCCAATGCAAAGAAGTCAGTATCCAGCTTTGTTTCCTTCACACTTCAAAACGAACATTTTTTTTAAAAAAATAAATTTTGCAGGTTTTGTAATAGATTTCACAAGTTCACCAACAAAGAGCCTTCAAGACCTTCTGTTTGCTGAAAGTTGAAGGCCACTACTGTTTTTCTTCCTTTGTCTTATCACCTCTGTCTATATCAGGTTAACAGTCCTTTCTGATTAAAATATAATTTCATATCATGAAGAGCTGCCAAATAAGAGTCTTGGATGAATAGGGAATAAAACAGAGAGATTTAAATATACCCATTATATACGGAAAAGTATTTTCAGTGGATTTCTTCATACAGGCTTCTGACCTGGCAAGCAATAAATTGTTCTTTCAGCAAGGGAACAGGTAGTCTTTGTTAATCAGTGTCAGAGTTTGGCATAATCTTTCAGCAAGCCTCTACTGGTATTATCTCTTCAGAGTGAACACTGAGCACTTTCCAGCGTGTCCTTTTGCTTTTATGCTTGCACCTTTCCCAGGCCCTGAAGCAGCTTGTGTTGTGCTGCTTAAAAGATGTCTGGTTGCATCAGCAACTGGGCAGACAGTGCATATAGCATCTCAGTGGAGCTGTAAGTTTCTCATGGGTGCAGTTGGACCATCTTTGTTTAGTCCATTAGGTCAGATAAATTCTGTGAGCTACAAACATAGAGCTGTTGTATAGAAACAAAATAAAAGTCAAAAAAAGGAAAACATGATATTTTTAGCACAGAGCCCTTTGAAATGTGCAGGAATTATATTTTCAGTTTCAGTTTTTTGAGGCACATACAATGTAGTCTTTCAAACATCATAACTAGCATCCCTTACTCCCAAAAAAATGCTTTGCCTTTTGCCCTGCAGGTGGAAGATATAAAATCCAAACTTGCTTCTCAAGAGGCAGAACTGCAACTGAGAAATCAAGCTGCTGAAGCTTTGATTGCTAAGAGAAGATTTCAGACTGAGAAAGTGAGCCAAGAAAAGGCCATTGCAGATGCAGAGGTGCAAAAGGTCAGTCTAATTCCCCATTTAGTGCTGTTGAGCTATATTTAGCACAAAATAAACCTTTTTAGGTGAACAGTTCTGAACAACTCCCTCTCCAGGGAGCATGAAGTCTAAAGAATTATTATACTTACACATGTAACAGCATTTCACACCGTGATCACCACTTGACCTTTCTTTACATTATGCCTTTTCCCAACCTTTTAGCTATTTTAATGAGATGAAAGAACAATAAATACTGAGCTCATTCAAGCATTTAATGGACGTGGATCTTGAGAATCAGACCTATTTGTAATACAGGAAAGGTCAGGGAGTCATCTCTGAGCACTTCAGATTTCTAAAGGCTTTAAGGTTTTAGGTAAATTGAACAACTCTATTGATGTAGAAGTCCATTCCAGTACCTTGCAATTTTACAAAGTGTACACCAAAATTTCTTGCGATATTCTAGGTGTAAGCCACATACTGTAATAACATTCCTAATCAGACTTTTTGTTGGTGTTGATCTTCCACCTTTTTGTAAGTTCAACATATTAACATTAATTATCAACTTCACTACAACTGGATAAAAATGCATAATTTCATCCAGACTCTAAATTTCTAGCCTACCATAGGAAGTACATTTTGAAAGAAAAAATAAGCATAGGATGCTATAAACTGAAGTTTCTCTGCCTTAAGGTCTGAAGGCCATATTCAACTCTGGCATTTTGCTGCAAAATCTGTTATATGTTGTGTCTTTCATCAATACTACAGAAAGAAATTTTTAATGATTCACAATAGCTTTTGATTCTTGATTTCCAAATGTGAGAGCTTCAATTTATTATGGGAAAAATTACACTGTTTGTGAACAATCAGAACTCCCTCTTCTCCTTACCTTTTATTCTCCTTTCTTTTACTTCTTAAATATTTATTATTATTATATTATTACTTTTAAAAATGATGTTGTGTCTTAACTTCATTTTATTGAAGAAAAAGAGATTTTACCAATGGTATAAATGAAGACTAGATAGGAACCTTTATACTTTTCTAGGTTATGCAAATTATGAATCAATTTTATTGATGCATGTCTTACTGAAATTGATTAAATTTGCACAAATTTGATCAAAAAGCTCAGTGTCTAACCAATTACTTTTTCAGTGATACTTTTCTTCTATTAGTTCTGTGTACTTCTGGTGAATTTAGGATGATCAAGAAATGCCTCTATACAATTTAAAATACTTTATTAAGCAGCTAGGTAAAGCAAACAGAATGATTACTTTATTTCAGGGATGAGGCTCGGCTTCACGCCACTGGCAATCACCATACTCCCCTGCTCAGTGCTTTATTGCGCTTCTGAAATGTTTTAACTGGAAAGCAAGCGTCATTTTGTGCCACATTAATCTAAAGCTATTTCATAAGGCTGAAGATAGTTTCTAAATGTTAGTCTTCTATAAATTTGTTATAAAGTTGCTCAGTGAGGATTCATATTTCAGCTAGATAGCTAGTGCACCCCATTCATAGTTAATTAAAATTGACCACCCCTTAAAAGATTATTTAACTTTCCAGGTCTCTAGGTTTCAAACCAAAGTTTATAAGAGTGTCGTGAGTTTTATGGTATTTAAGCCAGTAAATGCCTTGGAGGTATTGCCTTAGTGTGATGTATTACCTAAGAAGAGATGAGAAGTGGAAGTCACTTTTGATCAGACTCATGAAGAAAAGTGGGATCAGTTTGGATGCCCCATAACTGTGACAGAGTTACATATCTGTACAGTAATCAGCTAGAATCTGACTATGAGTGTCAGTGTTAAGATTTTAAAATAGTGGGTCATAACATTGCTCTCATTGCTTGCAAACTGGCAGTTTGCAAGCTCTGACTGATGCCATCCAGGATGCTTTACAGATAAAGATTCACATGTTTTAGTCTTCTAAGACAGGAGCCTATCCCTTCAAAGAAAGATAACAAGCAGTGCATGGTATAGATCTGCAGATTACATTAGTTGAAGATGGATTGAAGATGGATCTAGACTAACTAGCTTTTTGATTTGCTTAAACTTAGCTGAAGTACACTATTTACACGGTACATTTGAGCCACTGTGTGCACGGTCTGATTGCTAAGGCACACGAAAGGACACACTGCCTCCAGTTTTTCTAGCAACTTAGCTATCATTTAAGAGCTTAATACTATATGAAATACAGACGTGAAGGGGACTAAATTTCTAGAGAGAAGAATGAAATGCATCTTGGTCCCCTTTTTGAGAGAGGAAATGAATTTGAGAAACCTTTCTAAACCTATCTGCAACCTGTTCTGTTTAATTCTTCCTCCTTAAGAAAAAAAATAAGCTTATCTCATATTTCATTGTGCATACACAAGCATCATCTACACATAAGAAAAAAAGATACAGAACTGTAACATTGGTGGGACTTGATGGAAACATACACAATCGTGTTATGTAATGTATGTACAATATGTAGTGTATGTACAGGAAGTGTTCACATACTTACCTCCTTAATAACTGTGAGAGAGTACCTTGGTTATAGATTTAAATGTTTTCACTTTAGGAACTTGTGTCTCAACCATGTGTAGGGAAAATACAAGCCAAAGCAATATGCAATATTTAATTTTAGAAATATACTGTGGCTAAAATGTCAACCAACAGCCATTGAAAATTTCATCCTAAAACTACCACTGCTGTTCTGCACTTCATGAGAGAGAGGGAAAAGATTCAACCTTGTCATTTGTAATGACTTGTCATTTGTAATGTACTGCATGTTAATATACTGCATGCATTTGTCATGTACTGCATGTTAATTTTTAATCTATGTTCTGTCCTTGGATTATGGCTGTGTATGTCCCATGTAATAAGTGTTACATGGAAAATGCCCTCAAACAACCTTACAAATGAGTTTAGTAAGGACATTAAATTATTATAGGGACTTGTTACTACCAGTGCATATTGTTTGATCGAGTTATTAACATCTTGATCACTGTAGTATCCTCTTTCCTGTAATTTAACTTTGTTTAAGGATGACCTATCACGAAATGTTTGCATGAGAAGCTATTCAGTGTAAGGTACAAAGATCAAGATTGACCAAAGTATAACTGACTTTAACTCCGTGCAACATATCCTTAAAAATGTGTATGATAACATTCCAAATGCGCAATTGAAGATGACACAGAAATCTCTCCAGAGTTAATCTACCAGATAAATATGCACCAATAGAAACATAATCAGTTTTAAAAAAGCTAATTAAACCACATCAGAAAGATGTGCAAACTCTCAGAGTTCTTTTAAACGTTTGCTAACTACTGTTAAGTCATTTATCTAAGTCACTCAAGCCAAAATAAGACTTTGAAAAATCTGCTTAGACTGGTATGTAATTAGTTTCCATACCTGAAATTAAATAAGTACAGCATTTCCAAATAGGATATCTCCTTTTACTTCTCTTCTCTCACTTGCTGACATATATCAAGCTTGGAATGGATTAATTAAAAGAGAAAGGGAAGTTTACCAAAAGATGTTAGGCTATCTTGATAAATCATTGGCTCCATGATATTTTGAAAAGGAAAAATGGGGTCGTAAGAAAAATGATTTTGATTTTCAAAATATTACTGAAAAAAAATCCTTGCTTTACATTCCCCTATACATCTCTTCTCGGCATCAGCTTCTGCATTTGAATATAGATTATTAAATGCTCAAAGCTTGCATTTTGAAGTGTCATAAACTATTGAGTCTTCCATTGTATTTGATAACTCCTCAAAAGTTATCAAATTTCAGTTTGATAAATTAACTTGAAATTTAGATTTCAGGATATCCTCAAACTGTCCAAATATTTCCCATCTTTTTCTTCCAAATACCTTACCTGGTTACCTCTTGTTTTTACATCCTTTGCAGAAATGTTATATGGAACTCCTAACAGGAGTCACAACATTCCTGTTGGGAATGAGGAGCATATACTATCTGAAGCATCTTCACAAGCTTACGGGCTTCTCAGTTTTTTTTGAAAAGTACCTGTACAAATCGGTCATATACAGATGTGCTTGATCTCAATCTGATAGACAGATGCATCTTACCAACACAGTCTTCATTCTCCCTTTTTTTTTTCAAAAAGAGGAAGTTGAAAGCTTATCTGAAAGAAAAATTAAAAAAGAGGATACGTCTTTGCTCTAGCAATATATTTCTAGGATATATTTCTCTTTTAACAGACATTTTTCTCTTTTTTGTCCTTAGATATCATAACTGCAAAGAAAGGCTTGCTTTCAAAATTTGCACTGTAGTGCCCTAGGTAAGAAGGAAATTGGGCATCACACGAATCTGTTGGTCTTGTATCTGTTTGATAGTTTATTAGACCAGTAGTCTGCATGAAGCTGACACATTGCCCTGCCACAAAGTTGTTGTTATAGTGTGCTGTCCTTCATTAGTCTGAAGGAGAGAAGACTGTGCTAATTAATAGTCTATTAATTAACTCATATGATTTTACTATCTTACAAATGCTGATCTTGTTTGTGAGAGAGCTAGCTCTGCTCTGGTGAGTATTTCAAAAATTGTGCTGAATATCAGTTTTTATTAGTAAATCAAATATACAGGTTAAATATACATTCAGGTTAAATATACATTCATCTAAAATGATAACAAGAATAAGGTGAACTTGAGAAGGCTGAAATCAGAATAGCCTACAAAAAAGGAGAAATATAAACCATTCTCTGATAAAGCATACGTAGCTGTTTCTTTCTTCTGAAGTTTGTGAAAGTGAGTGGTGAAGTATCATGAAGAATATTGTGTTATTATAGTTACTCAGAGAAGAGAATTTTGTTTGTTATGCAGACATTTGTGCATAAGTAGAAACAAAACTAGTTTCTGGTATACCAACCCAAAATTATTCAGTTTTCAAGCTTCCTCCTCTCTACCTCCTCATTAGCAGTACGTGTTTTCTTCATGAAGCTGGGATTCAGCAGATTTCCTCCTCCTGTCTTGTGCTATTGTCCTTAGAAAGGCAGGGCAGCATGCAGAGATGCTTCATGGTTCAGAGCAGCAGGGAATAAAGGAACATCAAACACCAAATTTACTTTGGCGTGTTAAGAATAATTGAGATCTAACTACCCACAGGTTTAACTGGCTCTTCTGTAGAAATAATGGCTGTGATATGAGGTCATAAGTTACTCAGAAGCCTGTTAACTTCCAGTGATTGTAGATGACTGATCTGCCAGCAGGTCCCTCTACACCTGGCTCTTTATCGCAGTGGGTGAGGGTAGCCCCTCAATGTGTACAAAGCTTCAGTGTGCCCAACTGCATGTGTTAGCTGGCTTGGAGAGTATCTGAGCTTTACTGAAGCACTCAGTGGCTGTTGGATGAAGCTCCTGGCACTGCACAATGCAGCTGTCATTGAGCATTCAGCCCACCAGCTCTTCTGTGGTATAGTGCTATAAACAGGAGATGTTAATTCTCACAGCGCAGAACAGATGGTGTCTAGAACCAGAAACAAACTTGTCCAAGTGTTACTGTTGTAGATGTCTTTTGAAATACGTTCTTAAAAATCTGTTTGCGTGTGCAAACATCAGATTACAAGTTTAAGGGCTTAGTCAGCTCTGTTTGGATTTACGGTCTTCGCTTTCAGTGTCAATCTTAAGCTTCATTGTTTTAATAGGTAGGAGTAATCAAAGGAGAAGTATATCTGACTGTGAGGGTGATCTGATGAAAGCTGAACCTGCCCTTGTCCATGCTACAACGGCCTTAGACACACTTAATAAGGTAAAGATTGTGTGGCTTTATGTCTGCAAAGGAAGAACCTTATTTGTTCATATAGTACAAGCCTATAAAGTGGTCATTCTAATACCAGGAATGCTCAAACTTCTAACACCTCCAGGCAGCATGCTTTAAAGCCGTAGGTTGGTAGCTGTTGCGCCTGACCTGGTATGATACTTTCCATCAGTCTGCCTTGCCAATCCCAAAGAGGATTTAGAGCAGAGGAAGAGCTATGTTTTATTTTTATACATATTTCTGACTCAGGAAATAATTCGTAATAGGATTGCAAGCAAGCAGTGGTCTTCAAAGAGCTGGGAGCTATCCTCTGTTTCTCTGATCATCTAATTTAGGTTAATCTTACAGAACTGAATGCCTTCATCAACCCACCCATGGCCATAACCAATGTTACGCTGCAATAATTAATACAAGTAACTAGCTATGATTTGTGCTAGTCCAATATGCCAGTTGATTATATCAGTACTGACATTTTGGATAATAACAACTTCTAGAAAAGAATTTGGAACTTTGTGCTCACCTGTATTTATGTTTGTTATTAATCATATAAAAACAATACCAAATCCCCTTTGATCTTTTTGGAAGACTCCAAGCATATATGCACATGTTGCCACACAGAAAAGTTGGAAGTAGGAACTACAGTTACTAAACTTACTACAGATACTTTTTTTTCTTACTCCCAACTGTTTGTTGAGTTAATGATTGAGCCAAGCTGTTTACCAACAAATATCTTTTGAAGTTTTGAGAGGTATTATTTGTTGTTGCTTATTCATTTAATGGAGCAACCTGCAGCACAAAGTGCTCTTGAAACAGACACAGACACCTTGTGGTATCATGGGAGACAGCGGGTGGAAGGACTTTTTCTTTACTGCAAAAAAATTACCGATTTAGCAAACAAGGCTTGAGACAGTTCTGAAAGCAAGGTATCAATGGGTTTTAGATGGCTTTGACTTAAGCCTCTTTTTTTGTTAGTAGTATTCAGACCTACTATCTCACTTGAAATAACAAACAATATATGAAGCTTGAGCAAATTAAACTTATTTGTAATAGGGGGATTATACTCACTGTTTTCTCTTAAAGTATCAGTTAAGACTGGGCTAGATTTACTGCAAGTTTTTAGAAATATGAGAGTTCAGGTATCAGTGAATTTCATTCTTTGCCACTTTCCTGTTATTCTCCTATTAGCCTCATACTCAGCTTTCCTTGCTCTGAAACAGATGAAGATTTAATGGATAAATGAAGACTGTCTTTACCATCTTTCTTCCTCTTCTGTCCTTCTCTACCTCCTGCACGTCTTCTCCCCATTTCCCCCAAACCAGCAATTTTGCCCCATATGATACAGACCTAGCCTTGAGGTTCTCCATTCAGATCGAAGTTGCATCTGCCCTGGTAAAGGTTTTATATACACTAAAAGGTAGCTTTAGTAAAAATCATTGTCTTATTTGACTCATTAAAACATATTTATTACAAATTACAAAGAAAAAAATACAAATACTTCTTGTACAAAAAAGAGTCTTTTAATGATTTTTTTATACAGAACAGTCACCCCTGAATCTTACAGTGTCATCTATTTATTTTTAAAGTATCTTTCTAAGAACACCACCAATGCTTTTCCATTTCATATTCACAATTCAAATAACCTTTTCATATTTTAAGTATTTTCAGTTCATCAAGTTCCCAACTGTGAATCTAGTACTGTTTTTTTTCTTTTTTAATATTTATTTCCTCTTCCATTTCTTTGTGCATTTTCCTACAGGTGGTTAGGAGTAGGGCTTTTTTCTCAGCTATGCTGAGCTCCTAGGAGGAAGAATTCTGCACCTCAGATTAAATTATGGTTGCTCTGCAGTTATCTGTTTCCTGTGTTAGGGCAACAGTGGTCATGCTGTCATTTATTATGAATATTTTTCTTAACCACTTTATAAAATCTATCATCTTGCATGTTCAGCCAGGCTTCCTTTTACAAAGCCAGAGGCTTCAGTTGAAACTATTATTTTTATAACTGATTCTTACAGTAAATGATCAACTTTATGAATGTTTTTAAGGAAGCATAAGTGCATTGTTGTAACAATAGTAAAGCCCAGAGCTCATGAAACTATTGAATGGAGAACTCTATAGCTGGTGAAAATCACTCCTGATAAATGCAAAATAATACATATGGAAGGAATAATGTGAACTGTTCATAAATACATCTTAGTGACTGTTTATTGCTTATTAGCACAGGGAAGAATATCTGGCCGACTGGGACCATTTGAAGAAGACTTCTAATTCCAACTGTCAAAAACAAAATGTTTATCTTATTAGGAATGGGATGAAATCCAAAGCAGAACACATTAGAGAGCTTCAGTGCACAGCCTCAGGAGAAAGCTGTGCAGAAATTTCTATTTCGGCTTCGAAAGGCCATAAAGAATTAGTTGGATTCAAAGCTAGGTAACAAGACTAATTTGGAAGGAAAATATATTGGAGGCTGAAACTGTTTACTGACTAGAGAAACCAAAATGGACATTATGAAATAAAAGCATAATGAAAAGGCAAGAAGCAAAAGTCACAAATTGTAACAAGGGAAAATATGGTTGGACGTAATGAAAAAGCTTGTACCACAAGAGCATGGTTAACTGCAGCCTACCTAGGTAGGCTATATAAGTTACATTCTTGAAGACTTTCAACCTGATCAGCCAATCACGTTAAAATTATATCAGATTGATCTGACTTTCAAACTAGCCCTGTTTTGAACTGGCAGTTGGACCCAGTGACCTCCAAAGGTTCTTGTAGTCCACATTATCTTATAATACAAAAAAAAAGGAAACTCATTACATACATTAATACTTCACAAGGGGATGAACTTCAGTAAAAGAATAAAAAAGAAAAGTTTCTCTATGCAGTCTGTAAATCAATTGTGCTTACATTCCTAGCATTTAAGACAAGAAGACTGTGGTATGATGATATCCTAAATCTGCTGCATATAGTATCTTACTCAGGAAATCTTGCATTTTTCTTGTAGAAGAGCTCAGACTGAGTCCATAAACCTGAAGAAACTTAGAAGTGATTTGATTTTTATATGTGATATATTCAAAGGTATGAAAACAATTTTGAAGTTGAGCAAGAATTTTGAACAGCTTCCATTAATGAGGTCTTAGTCCATCCTTTATGAATTTTAACCTTTAACTAATGAAGATTGCCAGTAAAAAAATTTTAGGGCATATTATTTCTTTTGGAAAATTCTGTGTCCTCATGTTGTGTCTCACAGTCCACATGTTATAGCTCATGTCTGAATAAGCCTGCATTTTCAATGATTCTATTATGTGGTCTCCAAAATTTTCCCTTTGAATGTCTTTTACAGTGAAATTCTTTGTAAAGGAACTTTGCAAAACCTTAGAGTTCATTCAAATGTCTTACAAATTCCAGATAGCAATAGGACTCTCATCTCTTTCCCATTTCCTTCTGTCCAGTTCTCTAACAATTGATACTCTGTCTTCAAATCTATTCTTTAGTAATTTCTCCTCTTGCACTCATGGATATTCTGTGCTCCTTAAGCTTTTATGTATTTATTTATCTATTTATTTTGGCACAGAGATAGAAAGAAAGATTTGCACGTATTTTTCACATGGAAGTTTTCATG
Organism: Crypturellus undulatus; assembly: GCA_013389825.1. NCBI lineage: Eukaryota > Metazoa > Chordata > Aves > Tinamiformes > Tinamidae > Crypturellus > Crypturellus undulatus. The sequence goes on from VWPW01011387.1 coordinate 719,129, forward strand.
GCTGGCTATGTTCAGTGATGACAATCAGTGCAGATCTTAATAATCAATAATACAACTTCAGCCTAGACAACATAGCGACCTAACCTCCTTTGACTTTTAATGGGTTCCAGGTTTTATCTCTAACTGAAAAACCCTTGTCAAACAAGGGTAATATGTTAATTAATGTTATTGCAGTAATTTTTGTAAATGTCAAAAATACAGAGACTGGTACAAATACAGTAGGTAGTTTTACATAATTACAATGTTTTAAAGACAATTGAAATATTTCTCTGAATAGTTTTGCCTACACATCCTTTCTGTTAAAATTTTAAAGTACAAGCACATACAGAAAATAGAAAATTGATTTCTTGTTCAAGAGAAGAATTCTTTTTCAAACATTTTGATCAAAATGGAAAAAGAATTCCATCCAGAAGAATATTCTTGCCACCCTTACTACCTTTGAGACTTTGGTGGATGCAGGTCCTTTAATTTAAAGCTGGGGTGCAGAAAAATTAACCTGCTAGATGCATCAGGCTAGGAAAACATTAGCATTTTCTTTTTTTTCCCCCCATTTTTGCTAGTGGTATTTTGGCTTTCTTTAACTTCCTGCTTGTTTCCCTAGCAGCATCCTATCATTTAACTCTGTAACATGTATCTCCGTCAGGTGCATGTTATCGCACAGACAAACTTGAAATGTGTAGAAATAATAGTTCCTTTATTTTCTACATTCAGAAAAGGAAAAAAAAATGAACTATTTCTGTGTTGATTCATTTTATGCCTTGTATGCTTCACCAAAATAACTCAGCCTTTACCTTCTCAGTTTAAATTCATTGCCATTAAAAAGTGGATTGGCTGCCTCATTATTCCCAAAAAGCCAAACTAACCTTCTTTATTACACTGTAATTTGTAATTTCATCTTTTTTCCCCTTTCCTATTGCATCATACCAGTCTTCTTTTTAATTATATGTTATTTTAAAATTTTGGATTGATCATCACCAATTCAAGCAATGGAAACTTGCAAGCCACAGCCTGTCTTGTTTCTGTGTTTTGGGCCTTTTTTTATAGTCTTTCAAGTTCTACTCTTGTATTTGATTTCTGTCTTACCTGATTATTTGCAAAAATAATACTTTCTAAACTGTTAACATCATAGTTTCCACTACTCAGATGCCTGACTTTAACACCTTTCTTTTCAATATGACTTTTTGGTTTGCTCAGATAAATGGAAAGCACTCTCTTTTCTTATGACAAGTGGGAAAGAATGTAAAGGCTTATCTTCCTGATAAGAGGGAAAACTGAGGTAAATATTTTTTTTATTTTTGATGAAAAATGCACTACGTTGAAGTTTTTACATATATAAAAAGAGAAAAAAAAAACTTCTGATTTTTTTTTTCACTTTTCCGGTTTAGTGATTAGCTTTTTTGACCCTGATTATTTTAATTTTAATCTTTCTTAAATATTTTCAGAATGAGAGGGGAGCTGAATCTTCAACAATAATATATCTCTTATTCTAGGCTTTGCTCAGCTGTTTTAGTCAAGTAAACGTTAACGGAAACATTTTAAAATAATTTTGTCTTAAAACTACATGTGTTCTTAACTGCTCAATTAAGATAATCCAGAGAAAAATCTACAGATCAGGAAAATGACAGTGGCATGGCAAGAGTGATAGAGACTGCAAAGTAAAGGGTGATTGGCTATTGTCCTTATCTCCACAGAACTCCACAGGTGCTTCAGGTTAATAAGCATAGGGGAACAAACAGTTGTTTGCCTCATTGATTAATAATGTTGTGCTCTGAGCTCAGAAACTAAGGTGCCCTGCCAGGTGCACTGTGTGTTTTTTTCTGTCTCTTAAATGCTTTAGCATGCATACACATAACTACAATGTCCTCAAATGTTTGTATTGGATCCGGTCCAATAAACTTCTGGCTTTGTCCGGAACCTCTAGATCCTGCTAAGTTGTCATTGTCATCAAGCAGAAAAGCCCCCTCTCAAAATTATGTTTGAGCACCTGATCTCCACCATTGAAATGGGTATTTAGTAAGAGGTTTTGTTCTAATATGGGGCAGAGTTGCAGATAGAATTAAGAGTACAACAGAACCTTTCCTTGAATATCATTATATAATATATTATATTAATATGTTTCCAAATATTACTATTAACATATATAATAACTTACTTAAGCTATAATTAACCCATCCCTTTTTTTGAGTACGATCTGGATTGCAATCTGTGTCAGCTCACAGCTTCATTCAAGAAAACAATTGCAGAGAAAGTCTGATGTCAAAATGATGTTAGCTGAATAAACACAGCAGTTGAGCTGACCAACAGAACTTGAGGTAAGAATATTTTGTCTGATGCTGCCAGGGTGAGTTCTGAAACATTTGGAATAAACTGGTTAATTTCTAGGTAAGCCTAAAAAATTCCTGAGAATAGCATGGAAGGAAAAAAAGCATGAGAGTGGGTAATGACAACACGACCTTGCTGAAAAATCATTTAAATCAATGCAGAGAGGAAGGAAGAGAAAAAAAAAACAACCCATCATAAAATCCTGGAAAGTGAAATGTACTGCACTAGGAATGATGGATACTACCTGCACTTGCCAAAAAAAAAAAAAAAAAAAAGTGTACTATTGAGTGGCCTGTATTGTTATGGTCCCTAGAGAAAGATCTCCATAACTAGGTTACCACATTTATACACAACTGTGAACATATTTGACAGCTTGGGCTGCCTCTTGCTAATGAGCAGAAAAACTGAGTAATCCTACAGGTCAGGGTGGAATTGCCCTGTGTCTGCCCCACTGCCCTTTGATTGTAAATAAGTGGAAGGCACCCACCACATATTAGCTGCTTGTTTTTTCTTTATCTTTTTGCAGAAACCATTCATTTTTAATTACAGTTAAACTGCATTTATGCTGAAATTGCATGCTTTTCAGTGTAGATATTATCTTTATTTGTAGAAAAACATGACTGAATGATTGGACGGGACCTCTGGAGATCATCTAGTCCAACCCCCTGCTCAAGCAGGGACACCTGGGGCCTGTTGTACAGGGTCCCATCCAGGCAGGTTTTGAAGATCTCCGAAGAAGGAGACTCCACAATAATAGAAATTAAAAACAGCAAAGGACATTCACACTACTCATTTTCATGAATTTCCCAGATAGTCTGAAGAGATTTTTCTTAAATATGAAGTTGCACTTCATAAAATATCTGACCTGTTTTGTAAGACCACAAAAGGAAAAATTCTATTTTTGCAAATCTGTTAGTAGAAGTGGGCAATCAAGAAGATAAAATCAGTTTGGAAAAGAGTATTTATAATTATCCAAAAAAACTAATGCAATTAAATAAGATAAACTTATGATAGCTTATTCTAAAATCATTACACCAAGAAATGTAAAGAAATATGTATAAATAATTGTTTGCTAGGAAAACAGCAAAACTGCTGGTGTATTATATTAACTGTATCTGAAAAGTTTGGGTTTCCCCAAGACACACCTGAGAAATTTGTATTTTGCAGGCCCCAAAGTCACCAGAAACTCAACACAGTTGCACAGAGACAGTCTCTGAGTCTTGGAGTCTTTTCTCCAAGATTTGAGGGCTTTTATTAGTCATCTTACTGTGTGAGTTAAGGGGGAAGATATTTAAAAGGATTAATTGAGAATGTCAGGTCTTTTCCTCTGAGAATAAATTCTTTTTGACTATAACAGGAGACAGTTAACTTCTGAAAAGCATCAAGACTGATGATTTTGTCTATATAGCATTGACCTGGAAGCTCAACCATTCAGACTAATAAATCAGGCAATTTATATTTAATCATTAACTAACTCCCGAGCTGAACAGCTGTTCAAAATTAGAAATGGGTCACCCTGGCCAGGATGACATTACAGGCAATCTATAATGCATTAGAATAAAATTATAGTGATTTTTAACTGTCTGGAAATTTATTACACTGCATGTTCAAACTCTTAAACCCTTGTTAGCCAGTGTCGCTAGTGATTTATGGTGCTTGGGTGGTATGGTAAAATTACTGAAGATTTAAATAGACAATCATTCTATGTTTAGTAAATCTTCAAATTTCAAAGCTATTTTGGAGAATGAGGTGGGTGCTCTTTATTGTTTATGACTTAGCAGTCAGTGACAACAAGAAGGGAGAATGGATAAATCAAAAAATCCTCTTGTAAATTAATGGATTTATTGTCTTGTTGCCTTCAGTTAATGATTTATAGAAGACTCTAATGAGTTCTGTAGGAAAAACTGGATATCTAAAATACTTCAAAACAAACCTGCTACATTATAAAGGTCTCTGTTAGAGCTTTTAACAGGAACAATCCTTTACTCATCTTTTGTTGGATATCTCTTGTGAATGTAGTTGGGTTTAGAAGGAAACCTTCACCCATATTGATGAGTTTACAGTGAGAAAATTTTGAATATTAACTCTCCTAAGCACTGTATTTAATTAAATATATTTATTTTCTTTGAGAATATTTTATATACCCATTTTATAAAAAAAAAAAGAGTTTGAATATGCTGTTATTGCAGAATTCTGTTTCTGCCTCTACAGAATAGAATAGTTAATCATTTCAATAAATATTTCTGATTTTTCTAAAAAATATAAATTGAAAATACTTCATAAACATCAAATGTTAACAACTGTTCTATTGCTTTAGTTTTGTGCATCTAGAAATTTGTTTACTAAAAATGAGAGCTGTTTAATGAAATTGATTTACATTTTAAGATTTTCAAGAATGGACACATTCTGGGTCCAGTGAATATAGAGTTCTTTATTAAAAGGTCTATGTTTAAAAAGTCTATGTTTAAAAGTGGCTGTAAACACTCCTTGCAGATTGGTATGTGTTTTCTAGAACATGTGCTTTTCTCAGATTACAGGTACATTTGAGGGAAAGAGGATTATTTTCTTTTGGCAAATGAAAACTCATTCCCATTCCAATCCAGTATGCCAAATTCAGCCCTTTGTGACACGTGCGTAACAGCAAATCCTATAAATGGTTGTACAGTGGTGTAAACAGCTCTGTTTTCCAGCTCCAGGTAAAGTGTAATTACAAAAAATCCCCTCTTCTTCATACCTCGAGGAAATCATGATGGGATTAAATAAATGCAGAGCTGTCTCTACAATATTTCCGTTCTTACCTGTGGCGGTGTGTTACTCTGGCCTCCTGGAAACATGCCTCACACCAGCGTTTCACCAAATGCTGCCACTCATCTTCCATGAACACTGCGTAAAAAGTATAGCTATACTATGATGTGGCATGAAATTTCTCTCAAACTGGATTATTCTCTTGTCACCATCTTCACCATTGTATATACTTAGCCCTTCCTTCCTTATCCCCTTTCGTGAAGCTGTGAACTGCTCCTGTCTTCCTTACTGCTCTGAATGCTCCTGACCTTCTTCTACTTCTTAAATATTTCCAGTGCGTCGCAAAGTAGACCTGAGGGTAAACACGAGTAGACTTGAAGGTAAATAGCAAGAGTAGCCCTGAGGGTAAACAGGATGAATAGGCCTGAGGGTAAGCAGTGGGAGTAGACCTTAGGTAATCAGGGGGAGCCAGAGGTTAGGCAGTTTAGGAGGTATAAAATTATCCAAATCTCATAAATTTTTGGAAGACTTAGGGGTTACAGAGAAATTCCCTGAATTTGCTTTGATTGCCTTAATTTGCTTTACATTTGCCCAAAACTTTTTCAATATTTTCATTAGATATTTTTGAAAGGAGGTAGAATTATTGTGGGTTATGCATTCTGAAGGAAAATATGGTTCTCAATTAGGACATCTGCAGTATTTGCGAGCTGTTGCTGTCCCTACTTCATAGCAAGATCTTTTCTGTCACTGCCACCCTCAGGGTCTGTCTAAACATGAGTTTCCCTGCAAGCAGGGCCCCATGCTGGTGCCTTCACCTCCCTCTTTCTTCCCTCTTGTTCATCTCACTATTTTTTTGGTGTATTTTTCTCGGTTCAGCTCTCTCATTCCATCAGTTAATGGAAATCCATCAGTTGAACTCAGAAAGGAAACAAAGCCTGAGCTCCCACTCCCACGTACTGCTGTTTGATTTTTCTTGTTTTAATTATTTTTGAATGGTTTTAGGCATTTGTAACACTTGTCTTAAGCAGTATTTTGGTATGTAGAAGGCACACAAATCTAACCGTAAGTGACCTTGCCACGTATTCCCCTGAATATCTAGTGAGAAGGGGTAGGGTGAGGGTAAAGAGTGATTTTAAGATCTTCAAAGCCTGCCTGGATGTGACCTCATGCCACATGAGGTTGGAGGGAAGGTTGGACTAGATGATCTCTAGGGGTCCCTTCCAACCTCAACCATTCTGTGATTCTGTGAAATCACAATATGGTCTCGCAATTAATGTAGCTTATTCTCTGAGCATGTGAAGTATGGAACTGTTACCCCTATTTTAAATCGGAATTAAATTTTAAATTGGAAAGCTAGGCCACATCAGGCTAGAAGAGCTGCCTGAGGGCACTCTAGAAATATAGTTAAAGCAAAACCTAGTCTTTCCAAGGTTGGCACTGAGAATACTGGAGCATCTTTTTGTTGTCATCTGCCTTTTAGAAGAGTTTATCAAGCACTCTTTTGCATGGAGCTTTGTTTTGCCTGGAATATCTACCTGGCCTTTCCTGCCAAAAATTTGTCTGCAGATGAAGTTCTTTTTCAAAGCCTCCTTCTACATTGCAGCCTTCTGCTAGGTAGGCAGAAAAAAATATATATATACGTATTTCTCACTTTTTTTTTCTTTTGTGCTCTGTTTATTTATCTTGGATAGTGGAACCTTTGACACAGACATCATTCTTACCTCTTTTAGCAGTTCCCTAAAATGGATTGCATTTTTTTTTTCTAAATAAAAATAACTTATAGGATAAATATAAGGTGCAGTTTTTAAGATGATTTCACTGAACAGCAGTTAATGAAATACCTCATCTTAGTTTTGATAGTTTTCCTGCAAGAAAAAGACCCTGGAAAGTCTGTTAGATAGCTCCTGGTCTTCTAATTTTTGTATAGATAAATGCTAATTTATGTTCCAGAAAAATGTATTCAGGAGCGTGAAATGCTCTTCAATGTGAACACTGAATTTGAAATATCTAAATCTACATATACTGATTTTTTTAATTTAACCAAACTATTATTAAATTTAATGAAAAGTATCTTAAAGGGAAGTACATCTTTTTGAAACTCATGACAAAAATGATAAATATCTACTTTTAAAACTTTCTGATATATTCTTTTGCATCTGATAGTCCAAAGGGGCCCTTCTTTTCTGCCTAGCAAATTTTCATTTATGTCAGTCCAGTTATCTTGTGCATTGCACGGGGGCGTCTCTTGCTTCTTTGCAGCCTTGACAGATTGTTATATCCTGCTCTGATTCCAAGTTTCATGTTCCCATAACTAAATACCTGGACCTGATTGTTGTGTTGACTGATGACGCTACGATAGCAGCATGGAATAGCGGGGGACTGCCCAGTGATAGAGTATCAGCAGCAAAAGCCACTTTGCTAATGCTCTGTGAGCCCTGGCCTGCAGTGATAGATCCTCAGCAGCAGGGAATTAAATGGATAAAAAATAAATATGAGACTGACCTTAAAAGTCATACATTTAGCACAGGAAGGATATATGGCTGCTGAAGAATTGGCTTTCATGTTTACTGCCCTGAAGTTCCCCTAATTTTTATAAGGGATTGGTGTTTGCTGAATTGCCCTTACTTGAGATCTTGAAACATTACAATGTTTCAAAGCTGCTGCTTATTTATCCATAGTATCATTTTCCATTTAAAATGTTGCTTGAAAGAGGACCTTTTGCTACTCTCTTTGTGAGGTTTGAGGAAGAAATAAAGTGGAAGCTGTGGTGTGCTTCTTATGAAGGGCAAAACACTTTTTCAATAGGTAGGATGCAAATCCTGATGGTATGACATTACTGGTACTGTATAGCTTAGTCTACATGTGCATCTAACAAAGGGAAAAATCCAATCCTGTGTATTGCATTCAAGGCAAAAAACATTATTAGGTCCTTTCCTGATAAACAAACAGTAAAAAACCTCTTTTAACTGCTGTATAAGTTTTGAAACATTTTAAGGCTTTTAAAGACTAGAAAATGCTACCTGAGTTTATTTTACTGAAATCCAGGCACAACATACAGTTGTTCATAAGGCATAGTAATGCCTTATTTTTTAAAAAAGCAATTATCATTTATCCTGTGTGCTCATCTGAATGAACTCTATTCCTCATCTGCCCTGGTGTGGGGGGGAACTGACAGACCAGATTTGGATTGAGGAGTGCAGGAGCTTTCCAGCCCTAACATCAGTTTAAGGAAACCATGCCTCAGCTTTGCATGGTTTGTTGGGCCAAGTCATGGGACGAATCAAGGAACTGGTGGAAGGAAGGGAGGAAGGGATGAAGGGAAGAAGGGAGGAAGGAAGGAAGGGAAGGAGGGAGGAAGCTATAACATGGGGCCGAAAAGAGCAGCCAGACAAGGAAATTCTGTGCATCAGTATTGCCTCCTATGCCCTGTGTGTCAGAGCAACTAGCTGCCAGCGTTCGCCAAACCAGCCAGGCAGGGGCAGTGCTGCTGCTGGCTCTTCCTGTTTTTCCTTTTTTTTTCTTTTTTTCTTTTCTTTTTTTTTTTTTTTAATAGAACTAGTCTGCTCACACCAAAGCTCACATGCTCCATTTCTCATGTAAATACTCTAAACATCCAGCTGCAGAAACTGTTCCAAACTCCCCCTTCCAGTGACAGGACTGCAGCTCTGACAGCTTTGAATTTGGTCCTTCAAGTGGGTGATTCAAATTCAGATCAGGTAGCAGAAGGCTGAATTCCTGTGTCTTAACTAAGACTGCTATAGCATGAGTGATAAAGAAAGCAGGAAAACGTGTTTTACTCTCCTGTGTGCGTGGCCTGTGTATGAATCTTCCATTTCTACTCCTTGCTCATCCCTTTTGAAAACTCGCTGTCAAATTTGAAAAATATCAAAAATATTTCCTAAGATCTAATTAAGGTACCTCTAGATATGAATCTTCAGGGATGATAATAGGAAAATTAAGGAAGCTAATACTTAGGCCCTGGTTTCACTCATACTCTCGATCACTTTTTCATGAAAACTTTCATGAGTGGTTGAGTCCCCAATGCATCTATAACAAGTGGAGTCAACTTAAATAATAATGTTGACTTTTCTGTATAGAGTGTAAACCTAGTAAAGCTTAATATTTATTTTCTTATGTATTTCTTCTCACGAACTGAAATGCTGCATTATTGACTGTGGTCAAAGTGATTTTATTTGGAAGACTGAAAATATCTCTCCCTTCTTTGTATTCCTATTTTCAAACAACACATCAGCAGCTAGGCTTTCCATATTAAAGAATACTAAAAGATAAAAAGTCAATGACACCCAAAAGCAGTTCTGGATTAGCCTCAAATTTTACTCACAGAGTTTTCAGACTACTTGCACAGTTTCAAACTATTAAGAGAGAAAATATGAAAGGGATGTTAAATAAAAATGCTATCCAATTATGATCATATTACCCAAGTTTTCTCTCCTTCCTTTTCCACTCTTAGATTTCAGGTGTTTGGTGCCTGCACACTAAATCTGAGCAATATGCAATAGATCAATCTTGCATACATAGAGCTCCTGGAAGATGTATCCTTGTCCTGCACTTTGTCCTCTTGAAATGATTCCTTTTATTACATTTTTCCTTAATGGCATTTGAAGTACTTCAGAGTAAGACCAGAGAGAGCCTGATTTATAGAATCTGTAGTGGAGAAAGTGAGTGGAGAAACTTTATGGAAAGCTAGAATTATATTGGCCTTACACAAGTAGTCTAACAAGTCTTAAAAATGGGACAAAGAGGAATTTCAAACAGTAGAAAATGGCTGGATTGAAAAGGACACAGGTCACAGCATTGACTTTTGCATTGCATTGACTTAGCAAAAGACCTAGCTGATCTCCATACACACACACGTGTATATGAAAATATTCAAATATGAATCAAAGTTTCTTTGGTCAATATTTTGACAACGTTATATGACCTCACATTCTCTGTCTCGCTAAAGATGTAGCAAGTCCTATTGTGGAGCATATATGTGATAATATCCCTTTACTGAATGCATAAAGTTTTCATTATTTTGGGTTCATTTCTGTTATTTGTTTATTTTAGTAGTCGTGTCAGGCACTTTTTTTTTTTTCCTTCCTAATAAAGAAAGACTGGAAAGATATTTTTGATAGATATGGTACAGTCCAGCAGCTGAAGTTCATTAATAATTGGAATGTTGCAGACTATGAAGTAATGAATACTAATTACTCCTTTCATGTCTGACAGCACCCTGTGGACCAATACATCAGCCCAGACTTTAATTTGGTTCTAGTAATGGTTTCATCAATAGTACATTAATTCTGTGTTTGAAAAGATATACAGTTGAACCTGACCCACACAGTAGATACCACTGTCATAAAATGGCCACATACTGACAACAACTGGATAATTACAAATAATTAAATCCACTGAGCTTCAGACAATCCTAATTTTAAGTAAAATATATCTTATCATATCAATCGACAGAAAGCATATCTAGGGAGATTTATCAGCTTGTACTCCTTCCAAAGCAAATTTACTATCCTGCGTATTAGAGAACTTGCTGATCTGTGAAGCAGCTTCATAAAAGTATATATCTCCCTCATTGTTTACCAAGATTTTTCTGGTGCTGGAATCTTCGATGTTGTGTGATACTGACTTCTGGGACTGTTTCTGAATGAAGACCGCAAAAAATTTCTCAGCTTCAGAGAACTTCAAATGCATGTGTATTTTTCACTCACCTTGTGGATGGTTGCAGTGTGAAATATAGGTGTCTGTTTTCTCTGAAAATTAGATTTCTTATTGAATTGTCTTATACTTAGAAGCCTGACAATCTTTAGACATTCAAGTCTAGGTATTTTGTTTTAACTATGCAGTTTCAAAACTGCTCAGTGACTTTTAATATACATTAGATTATGACTTTATTTTTTTTAAATATTTTAGGAAATTTTCTGTAAAGAAAACCAGAAAAAAAAAAATCAAAAACTGCCATTTTATGGGACATGGGTTTATGTAAGCATGAAAGGTATTAAAAAAAAAAGTAAAATTGAGGTGCAACTTACAGTAAATACAAAAATGACTCAGAACACACATACCTAGATCTACTGGAGCAGCTAAATCAAGGCATAAGTATAAACAGGTGCCAGTTCTATGCAGTTGCTGTTTGTCAGTACTTTGCTGTAAGAGCATGGATGTAATTGAATAGGTTTGATTTGGATTGGCTTAATGTTTGTGTTTTATCTTGTCACTCCAGCCAGCACTGTTTTGGAGATCACTGGATGTGACCATTAGCTATAATAGATCAATGCCATTTTGACTTGTATGAGAGAGGATAGAGGAAAAAATTAATTGTTCATAAGATTCCTAGTTGCATCCACACGAGCTGTTATACTCCTTCAAATTGTTTGCCCTTTCACAAAGTGGTAGTCATTTCTTTCCAATAGCAAGATATAGTTATTACAAGGTTTTTCAAGATATCTTCAAATTTGATTTATGCACTAATGTAGCTCATATGAACAAATATAAATTCTTATGAGACATGAACATTATTCATGAAAGAGCAAGACAGTTCAGTTCACTCACTCTCTCTATGGGAATAGTCCTCCTTGCCTTGAGCATCTCGACAGCCGTGCAACTTTAAGGCAGCACTTTTTCCACTGAACTAATTTGACCAACTTGCACAGCTTGCCTACTGAGATTGCCTAGAAAAAGCTCCATTCTGCACTAGGCTTCACCTGGTTTGTTCAACTTCGTGCAGTACATTACTTGCTGGAGTTCGCAAGGCTGTTCCAGAGGCTTTTAATTTTAAGCAGCAGGAACTGAAAGAGGCTCCTTTGGAAAATATGTGTTTATCCCTCTTCCTTCTTACAGAAAAATATTGTTTCCTATTCCTTTCCAACTCGAGAATTTATCACTTCTCTCCATTCTTGCTGAGCTGATCCAAAACATTTAGCTATAGGAAACTGTCATACTTTCTGCCACTTAGAGTTACAGTGCATTTTGGACAGCACTTACTCAGAGTGTACATTTGTTCATTTTAACTTGCATAAAAGTATTAGTTAAGATTTTTTTTGCCTAAACTATTGACCTATTTGATAATATGCGGCCATGTTCCTGTTCTTAGGCCTTTATTTTTTTTTGTCTTCATCAGATGCTGTCTTTGAAAATCGGAAGCATAAGCATGTTTGTTTCCATAGGCAGCACACCCACAAGGGACAAGCAGTTCTTTATGCAGATAAATTCAGATTTTGGCAAATGAGACCAGATGTTGCATTAAATCCTAGGTTTCTCATAGGTCAGATTTTGGCCGTCATGCTAAACAATTTTTTTAAGGCCTGTACCATAAAAATAGGAAAGTCTACTTTATGTTGCTTTATCTTTAGGCTCTGGTATGGTACTTCAGCAGAAGTAGTGTTACTGCATGGGGCAGGTTGACCCCTCTTCAAAAGTTAGAAAAGATGGACTATATTTAAGGTAACAGCAAAACCCAACAGATACCTGATTAAAATTGTTTGAAAACTTTCCTAAGTTTTCAAAGTAGGTAATAGAGACAGACGTTTACTCCTCAGCTATACATTCTTCAGTTCATCAGTGAATAATTCTCATGTCTGCTCTATATGCAAATTAAACTATGTCAATTTAAAAATGCTCTATGTATTCTTCATATAATTTTGGTCTGTTCTGTCATACTTCCTTTTTAATTTTCTCTTAAACTGAAGGTTCTTAAAGTTTGGTTTATATCCATTTCCTGTGATGCCAAGGATCATATAGTGCTCGTCTTTTGTATTACAGGATTTTTGTGAATTGCATATATTAACTGAGGTTCTCATTCTTGTTCCTTTTTTTGCTTCTCAGATATATTAAGATTAAGGACAAAGAATGTGAATTCAAGAAAAATTTCTGTCATCTCACTCTTCACACTAAACTGGCTAACCCTCAATATAGACCAGACCTGCTGGCTCAGATCACCTTCATTAATTAAACTGTCAGCAGGGATGAGCTGTAAGACCAGCTGTTGGCTGAGACTGGTAGTTCTCAAAGACCAAACCTAAAGAAAAAATAAAAAAGGTAAAGTTATTTGAAAAGCATAGGAAGTGCTAACTCAGCATATGCGTCTTCTGTTGATTGGTTTAAAAATGTGTTCCCAGGTGGATGGGTTTTGCCATCTGGGAAAAAGCTCCACTGGAAATTAAATTAAGTATATTAAATTAAATTATTGTTATATTACAATATTGTAATCTTGTCCCTATGCTCACTCTTTGCATTGCATTTAATTTACAGTAAAGGATTAAAGCCCTCTACAGTGCTTTGTACTTTACTGATCTTGAGCCAGTAAATGCAGAAAAAAAATAATGTCAGTTCCTAAGAGGATATGATGGCACTGTTAGGTCCTAGAGCATTTAATTAATCATGCTCAGAATTTATTCCTGCAAGGAGGCAGGAATTTTGAAGCATTCTCTATAAGAAATTTACTGTGATAAATCTCCCAAATTATTTGATGCTATGAGGAAGGGAAGTCACACACTTCAAAATTAGCAGCTTTACTGAGGACGCATTCACTGAGTTACACAAGCAAATTAAATAAGATGTTTTCAGCTCTCACTTCTGGTTAGCTGAAAGTTGCCTCAAAAAGCCTCTTGTCAGATGCCTACTATCTTGGCATCTTAAACTTCCTAAGTTATGTCGCCTAAGAAATGTAGAGACAGAAATGGATTTTCTTGCATGTAAAAGCAAACAAAAAAACAAGAATTCCGGAAATAAGTATATGAAAATAATTATACTTATTTTAAAGTCTTCAGTGCATCCTTCCACAAAGCAACCCAAAAGGCTTGGATTCAGCTCTAAAAATCAGGAGGAGAATCAGTGGTATGTCTCTAACATGACAGAAGATGTCACCTACTCAACATTTCACAAGGCAAGGACTTTTTGAAATGGAGAAGCTAATTTTCTTGGCCCAAATAGTTTTTCAAGTGAGGAATAAAATTCTTGATGATGATAGTGATTTCTTGTTTCTGCTGTTTTTTAACTAGAAGGTGATGCCTTTGCTCAAATGATGATCTTCATACCTTATGAGTTGCGCAGTTCTGCAAATGTTGAAATTTGCCGAACAAATTTATATTGAAATCCTTCAATATAAATAATAATTACAGAAATTCTAGAGATGCCTTTATGTAACTCTTTTCATTTATAATGTTATAATAACTTTCTGAGGCTGTATTGAGGATAAATAGCATGATCTAGCTGCTTGTGACTTTAGAATTATTCACTAAATAATACACATCTGTAACAGATTCAGGCTGTAATTTTTCCTTTTTCTTTTGAGTATCTGTAAGCCCTGAAAAAAAAGGGATTTTATTGTACTGAGTAGCAGTTTTTTCCCTGTAAAGCTCCAAAAGAGACTAACAGAGCTGGTCAGTAGCAGACGTGGGAATTAAACTAGAAACTGAGAATTCAGAACAAAGTTAAAAAATTATAAATTTTGGTATGGATTTATTTATCCATGTCACTTAGACTTTTCACTCTATGCTGCTTAACTGTATTCTTACTAGCAGTGGTGCTGGAATGGATCAAGATGCATGGAAATCTGTACAACAACTGAAAAATAAGCTCTATTGTAATTACAAAGTAAACACAAAATAGAGTAAGGAGCACTGTTTCTGATTTCTTTATTTTTTTTTTATGGAGAAAGAGTTTTAGTAAAGGAAGAAGGATTTTTTTTATCAGAAAGCAGAGAGAATGTATGGTAGCGGGGTAAAGGTGTGTATTTCCCCCCTCCCCTTTTTTTTGATTAAAATGATAAAAGAAGTCATTCATCTCTTTTTAAAATCTGCGAGGATTTGACTGTTGACACTTAGAGCATAACAATTGCATTTTCTGCAAAAAAAATTAGAGAGGCTACTTTGGGTTTCGAAGATGTCTTTTTAAATAGCTTAAGGTAAGTAGGTAAGTTCAGTTCTGTGCGAGTATGTGAGCACATGAGTGTGTGTGTGCATGCGGGAATGGTTTTGCAAAAATGTTACATTCTTTAATGACAAAAAATAAGAATATTACTCTCTCTACAGTAGGTTTCAAATCAGTATTTTAAAATGCCGTTAAAACAAGATGTAAATTACTGCACTGGAGTTTTAGAAAATGCAACCATAGGAATTCTTGTTGTTTTATACTCCCTATTCAGTAATATTTAGAGCAGTGAATACTTTAAGGCAGAAGTGGAGCAAGTCTGGCCTTTTTCAATTTTGTGTGCTGTCAGGAGTCTTCTTAGAAGTAAAGAGATTCAATCCAGTCTCGAGTTGGATTTCCTTCTTTGATTAACAATGGAACTTATAAGAGCCCCATTGACTTTTTAACTACTCAGTCATGGAGTGCCATTAGGGTAAGTTTAGAAAATTGCTTTTCAGCTCTCACTCTTTTTTTTCATGTTATTTCTGGGGGCATGCTACAACTAAATAATGTCAGATAAAATCATGTTTCATGGTAAATTTTATTAAAACCAGTAATGATCTGAAAGAGTTGCATTTGCCCTTTGCCTGTATTCTTCCAATAGATTGTAAAATTACATATGGTGCTTTATGTGGAAATCCCATTTCAACAAATTTTTTCCAGTCCCCTAGGAATATCATTTTGATCTTCATACTGTCCTTGCCATAGTAAATGTTCAATGAAAGTTTGCCGTTTGTATTATATTGATATTTAAACATAAGTAGGCAGTATGTCCATAGTGACCAAAATAATCTCTTATAAATAATATTATCCATATATATGTAAATTTGAATTTTACTGCAAGTCTTGAGCCCCTTGTAATAGTGCTAAACTGTGCTTTTTGACCTATACCCTCAGGGTAAAGTTTTAAATAAGAAGACAAACATTGCTACTTTGGGGATATTACCTGCATTTGTGTCTCTGGAATGTTTCTAGGCTGTCACACTGATGGATGTGTTCAGAAGACTAAGTAAAGGTACTGAAGGATCCATCAAGAGGTGGAAGAAGTGTCTGGACTCAGAACGTCCACAAAAGGAAAAGCTCCCTCAAGAATGGAAAAAACAAAAGCTCCCTTCAGAAACTAATCATACTGAGGGCACTCTGTCCGGATAGGATGATATGCACCGTAAGGTGAAATCCAATGAACCGAGAGGTTTGGCTTGAATGTGTCAGTATGGAGCAAATTCATACATACTAAGCTATTCTGCTAATAGCTAAAATGTATTTCTCAGTGTTAGTTCTCATCGTCTTATTAGGGCTGGTAACTAATGCCACGGGATGACAATTTTTCAGGTCACTCTTCTTTAAAGTTCTGTGGTACTAAAAAATAGCAGTTGTGGATACATATCCAACCTTTTGTTCCATTATTTCCCTGCTGTGCTGTTTTAAACTTTTGATCCCCAGTGGTGGTTTGCGTGTCTGATCCTCCAACTCGCACCATCACTGCAATTAGCCCGTTTAATGCTTTCTGAGGAAGCAGTGTTTCTGCCACAAGTATTTACTCTGCCAGCTGTCCTGCATTTATCTGACATTATTTCCTGCATGAAGTTTTTTAGGATTGAGGTACTGAAGAGATCCTTTTTCCTTCGGAAGTTGCTCTATCACATGGTCCCTATTCGTGCAGAAACAGGATCTTCTCCAGTCTCGTTCTCACTGGCTGACTCTCCTTTCCTTTAGTTCACTTACCTGACACCTTCTTAATGAAACTGCTGCTAAACTGTCACTGTCAGCTGCTCAAATTGAAGAATGCTGTGCAGGATTAAAGTTTGTAACAGGGATAATTTTGGGTGTTTCATGCAAATTTTCTGTAAATATAGGAACTTTGTGGTGGAAAAGCTTGGCTCAGAATAGGAGCAAGGATGGACTCAGCAAAATCATATGAAGAGAGCAGCCCTGGTTTAAGGAACACCCAGCTATGCTCCCACTAAAGAAATAAAATTGGAGCTCCAGAGGAAATGAAGCACACAAGGGGGCATATATATACGTATATCAGTATGTAATATCTCTCTCTATATATACTTGTGTGTATATGCCAGCATGCACACATGCATGTGTATGCATATATTTTTACTTAACACAGAATAAAGCCCTCCAGATTATAATGAAGTATAAATTACTGTGGTAAAGTTGGACATGGTTTATTTTCAAGAGAAGATTTGAGTTTTAAAGTTTCTTCCACCCCCACCACATTCATGGCAAATGGGGAGGATGAAAAGTGTAAGGCCGTAAGCACTACAGTATGAAGAAATTTTTAGACTGAGCATTCCTCTGCTTGGCATAATGCAGGTTTTCTTTGTACTGTTTTCTACCTTTTGACTAGATGAGGGCCAGAGGGCAATTTTCTCCATACTCTTACAATCTTATGCCCCCTGTGACTAAATAATGGTCATTATACAAACTATATTCAATTGTGAGAGGCTCTGTCGCTTTATGCTTAGGATTACTATTCCCTACAGACAATACTGAGAATACCAGGTTAATACAGCTGTGACCTCACTGTGCTCAATTTAAACTCAGGCCTCACAAGGTGAGAGGCTTGTGCATTTACCCACTGAACCAATCAGTTAAAAAACTGATGTGATATCTACCACATGTTGCTCCCTTTTTTATAAGGGAATTGCTCTGTACCCCCTGTAAGAGTTTCTAAAGCTCGGTAACAATGCCGAACATCTATCAAAATGTCAAAAGGTTCATTATCTTAAAACCAAGGGAACAGATTTCTGCAGGCTTTTTCTAATACCAGCAATAAGGCAACTGTTGAGAGCTCGCAATTTTGCTTTTTGAAATTGTAAGGGTTTAGTGAAGTGCTTCAGAAGAAGTAATATGTATTGCACTAGTGATAGTGAAATTAATGGGGCATTATCATTCTTTTTCTTTTTTTTTCTCTCCACTAATTTTCTTATCTCCTCCCCTTCTGTCAGTCACCCTCCCCCAATTATTTCTTTTACAGGCAAAAAGCTCGAGTTTATTATAGATTCTAGAAGATTTCATAACCTAGAGAAGGCTGCCAAACATGGCCAGTGAGTCATTCTCCACAGGAGCGTCAAACAGCCCCTGTGGTGATGGTTGTCCACTCAGTTTGAGGGAGATTTCAGCAAAAGGTTTAAACAGCATTTTTTTTTTTTTTTGCTTTGCTTTGCTTTAGTTTCTGATTGTAACAGGCCAAGCATCATGCTAATTGAGTGCATGTCATATTTTGCTTTGCATTTTGTAACACTATCTTTTTATTCCCGAGAGGAACAGGAGAGATAATACAGAAAAGCCTCTAGTGACTAGGTAGGATTATGTCCTCAGGAATACACTTTACCCATGTAATTAAGAACTCCTGTTCCATTGAGTAGGCCATAATGGAGACTTGAATAAAATTAGACTGGCTAACCCTTGGGAAGCTGTATAATTAGCACTGAAGTGCTGTTCTTCAGAGATAGCAATAGCAGCTTTGGCCAGCATTGTATGGTTTGAGAATCCACTCTGCAGCAAACAAAAAGATCTGCACAAAGCCCTAGTAAACTATCATTCTTGGCATAATCACAGAGTTGACAGGAGCACTACAATTGTTAATGTTGCTGAAAGAGGGTGCTTTCCTCCTACTTTTTATGCCAAATAGCCAATGTATATTGCAACAATCCCTTTGTCCTGAAGCTGTCCTGAAGATGTGGGTTCCACACCTTGCTATTTTGGAGGTCACTGGGACCAAGTTATTCACAGGTTAGTCCCTAATGCTCTATTTTTAACCTCAGCAGCATATACATTTTGTTGTCAACCAAGTTGCCCACAACAAACAAGAGCATAGACTAGGTCGTAGTGATATCTACCAAGTCAAATAAAGTCACCATAAGATCAGAGGAGAGGGAAGAGGGCTAAGCGCAGCACAAACATACAAATTGAATGCCTCATTGATATTTAAAGTGAAAAGAACTTAAACCAGGTTTTACACAGCTGCACTAGTAACCAGATACAGTATCTAAAAATAACCCTGCTTTTCTATTAGAGAGCATTGAAATATTATCATGAAGGAAAATCACATGGCTGGTTTTCAGTGGAATTTAAAGATACTCAGCTGTTGTGGGGATATGGCATGAAAGCTGAAGATGGAAATTCAGCAGTATTGCATACCTGAAGCCACACTAATAAACGGGAAACATCTGAGATTCCAGGTTGTTTAGAGAACTCCTCCATTTTTCAGCCAGTTATGCCTCACTACTGAGGGAAGAGGTAGGTGGGAATTTTACTAGTGAGACTTTTGATAATGAAAGGCTGGGGAATGTCCTAAATCAGATTAAATAAAAATTTTCAGGTAAATTCCAGTGATGCTAAGCCAGCTGTAGCTAATGTAATTTGCTTGTATTCAGTGCCTCTCAAGCTCCAATCTCCTGTTTAGCCAAAATAGCTATTGCCTACACAATTGTGTTAAAAATATATCAAAAAAAAAAAACCACACTTTCCTGACATTTTTGTTGGGAATTAAATAAATACTTATTAGAGAACCTTTTGATATTACAACAAATCTAGTGTCCTGTCAAGGAAGTAACAAGCAAACAAACAAATGTCATCATTGTCTCATCTCTGCATCTTCTGACACATGCCTCTGAAGCAGGTAGAAAATTTGCTATTGGCCTTAACAAGAGGTAAGTCAGGAAATTAGGGCAAAACCCTTTATGGAGCTGAAGTTGAGGACAGTCCAGAAAGTGGCAGAGCAAGAAGAAGAAGGACAAGTATGTTGTTAGATAAACAAAATAACTTTTGAAAAAAGATTGGATTTTTTCGTAGCAAAACTAAAGTGGTTTGAGCCAACTGGTTGGTAAACCAGCAGAAAAAGGACTGACTTGAAGATTTTTTGGTAATCGGTTTACCTCTTGTGTGATTTGCATTATTTTCTCAAACTCAGGTATGTGATATATCAGAAAGTTGTTTTGTTAATTAGTTCTGGCTTTAATCACTTTCACTTTGAAAGGGATGGTGCAGCCTATATGGAGAGGCAGGTACTGCCAGGCCATTATCATGTCCTGTGATTTGAAGTCTGCTTCTCTTTCCATCCCTCTATGCCCTCCTTCCAGGTTGTCAGGGAACAATTTGAGAATATCCCCATAGCAGGTAACCTGATAAGATGATGCAGTACTTATAGGACACCTTATTGTCTTATTCTTTGGGTGAGTATGGCATAGTGATTTCTCTTGCATCATGTGAAGCTGGAAGCTACTGCAATCATCACAGAATGGTTAAGGGACCTCTAGAGGTCATCTAGTCCAACCCCCCTGCACACGCAGGATCACCTAGAGCACGGGGCACAGGGCTGCATCCAGACAGGTTTGAAGATCTCCAGAGAAGGAGACTCCACAGCCTCTCTGGGCAGCCTGTTCCAGGGCTCTGTCACCCTCACAGGAAAGAAGTTCTTCCTCACATGGAGGTGGAACATCCAGTGTTTCAACTTGTACCCATTACCCCTGTCACTGGTCACCACGGAGAAGAGATTGACCTCATCCTCCCTACACCCCTCAGGCACTTGTACATATTGATCAGATCCCCTGTGAATCTTCTCTAGGCTAAACAACCACAGCTCGTGTAGTCTTAGTAGTGAGCTTAGTCTTTGCTTAATCTAACACTTCCTCGGTCTTGACCTTGATGTGAACTGGGCTTATTTTGTCTTAGGCCCCAGCTCTACAGGGAATTTAAGCAGTCTACAATTAACTTCCAATATATGAGTTATCCACCTTACACAAGCATACATGCACACACATATACACACAACAGATCTGAGTTTATGATTATTTAACTAATTATTCATTAGCTGCAGAATCAAAGCCAGAAATTTTATAAGCTAAAGGTAAAAACTCTACTCTTGCAGCAGATGCCAAGAAATGACAGGAGCTTACTTAGAATCCTCAGATTTGCTCTTTGTTTCATCTGTTTACTTAATAATAAAGTGATACTTTGAATTCAGCACCTATTTATCATTATAAAGCCAAAACAACAATGTCTTAAGGACAATTAGTTTATTTGCTATCTCACAATAAACATATTGGCTCTTTTCCAGAAGGATATTCATCTAGTAGCCAAGAAGAAACCTTGGAAAACTCAATGAGCAAAACAGTGAATTAAGTCATTCAGATTTCTGTGTCTTTATTAGTGTTGAACCGGTTCCAACTCCAGAAGAGCACACCATTCCTTAAGGAATACTAGAAAACTCAATTGAAGTTGCCAGTGAACCTCCTGTGGGGATACTAGCTAATCTACATCCTGCACTCTTCAGTTTTGACCAGGTAGAAGCAAGATATGCTCTTCTTTGTTCGTTTTAATGCTTGTACTTCCAAACTAAATTAAAAGCCCTAGGCTACATAACCATCCTTGCCCTGCACTGCCTCCATATCTCTTGTCAATGTGGGTCAGGAGAAAAGGAAAGGGGGGACAATAATGCATACATTTGTATTATTGTTTTTGTAGATATAAACACATGTAGCTGTATCTGTAGAGAGAAAGGAATGTATTTATTACATCAGCTTTACTGAAATATAGCCTTATGAAAAACCTAGCATGCTTTAAAGTCAGAGGTGTTTCATTATACAGTACTCACTAACTTTGCTCATTTCTAAATTTTTGCTAAAAGTTCAAACATCCCCCTTCCCCCACAAAGTGTATTTATGCATCCAGATGTTCAGGCAATGGCTGAATACTCTGTATATGAATTCCTGTTGTTTGGCATAAAGAAGGCAATTTATGAGCAAGGACTGCGTGCTGCCTCTTGATTTGTCATTCTTTCTCTTCCTGTGTGAATTTCTGTAGAGCTGCCTGACAAGAGGAAGAGATAGGCGAGAGGAAAGAAGACATGAGGATGTGGAAACCTGGTGTGTCATTGAGCGTGCCTAGCCTAATTCCCTCCAAATCCCTGCACTGATACCCCGAGTATCTTGTAGTTAGTTCTTCAAATTCAGGGCAAGCCAGCCTGTCCTCAGTCATGAAAGAGCTGGCATGGCAAGGTTATTCATGTCACTATAATATAGCGTGGTAAAGGCAACCATTTCAGGTAATTTATTAGCATTTATTTGTAGACCATAGGCCACAAGAAAGTATAGCTTGGATGAAAAGGGTAAGAATTGCTTTTACAGAAAACTCCTTTAACCAACACGCAGAACACTAAATGAGCCGTGTCAAAACTACTTTGGCTGCAGGCGCATTGATTACAATGGTACGAGACGACTCTGAAAAATGTTTGTGTGTGAAAGGGAGAATGATTGTGGTTTTGTGGCTACATAGATAACTTTTAATGCAGCATTCTTTTTGCATTCATTTATAGCTTATTATAGTAATGTTTTTAATGGGACACTGAAAAGGCTAGACAAAGTCTTTAATAAGGGCATTTTGTGTGCAATCATTGTGCCACTTCAGGCTGTGTTCAATTCAGGAAATATTTACATATATAGCCACCTCATTTCTGAGCTGCATGCTTTCACCCATGGCTGTTTGGGGCTTGCTACAAATTCCTATGCAGATGCTGTCTTTAATACACTTTTTTGGGGTGGGGAGGGCAGCGGGACGGGACAGACAGGGGAGAAAGAATTGTAATTAGAAAAATCCAGCTGCAGCTAATGCAGGTGGAATATCTTTCCTATTTTGTGATTCTTTTCCTCGGGATAAAATTTTAATTTTGGTGATAAAACTCATGATTCTGACCTAAGGAAAGTTTTCTGTAAGATATAGTATTATTCACTTCAGCTCTTTGCTACCTGATTTTCAGTTAAGGACAAGCTATTTGGCTATGAGGTTCTGTCTCTTAAATTTCTCCAACGTGTGCATTTTCATGCCTATCAAAAATAATTTTGCATCAAACTTGTGTTAATTAATCCTAAATCTAAAAAGCAGAATGTAAAAAAGTCAAAGAATCAAGAGTGAACTCCTGCAGATTGTATAAGAAAGCACCATGTAGTTTGTCTCCATAATTAAAAAAAAGCTAAATAAAACACTGCACAAAATCCCTTCTTGACAAGATTTTTTACTAATGTTATAAGGATGCAAAAGAAAAATAAGCAGCATTCACTTTTCAAATGTGACTTTATGCAAAAAAAGCATGTATAACTGAAAGAATAGTGTGCTTTTTAAATACACTAGCAGATTTTATACTTGGAATAAAATATATTGATGTTCTGTGCTAAGGAACTGTAGTAGTTAAGTAATATTTATAGACTTCTATTTAAGTTCTTTATGTTTATTGGTTTCAATAATATAACAGCTTAGTTCCCTAAAGTACATTTATAGATAAAGGGATAATCATCAACAATATTGCTTCTTAGTAAATACTACAGAAAATATCGCCTAATAATAGATGACTAAGAAACCTGTTTCTTACTCTCCTTCAGGCTGGTAAGTGCTCTTTGTTGCAGCTGAGACAGGTATGGCCATCAGAAGTAAAGCCAGCTGCTAATGGATAAACCCATTCCTTTGACTGGACACCCTTCACCTGTGCACCAGAGAACAGGAATTTAAAGGCATCTCCCCGCTTCCTCATCCCCAGTCTTTCTCTCTTTTTTTCTTTTACTTTTTTTTCTTCTTTTCTTCCTCTCTTCCTTCCTGCCCTCTCTTACCCTCCCCCTCCCCTTTCTCTGCTCTTTTCTCCCTGTGAGACTCCAGTTTGGCTCTCCAGGCTGCAATCTCAGGTAACTGTTTTGTCCTAGAGACTTCACTGTCTGTGTCAGCATCTTCTGTAACTATTTAGAGACATGTACAAAAGTAAGAAGTAGTGATCAGCTAACCACCCGCCAAGGTTATTTTTACTCGATCAGCTGTTTATGCTGAATAAAGAGGACATAACTTTCTTCTGAAGCTGTTATTTAAGTAGCTGACATTATATGATTCTATTGCTGAGTATGAACATAAACGAGATCAAAGGGTGCAGGGTCTTTTGGCAGTGGATGCTTGAACTTCCTAATATAGGTCAAGCCAGTTCCACATCAGTAGCTGAGGGGAAAAAAATGCCCTTCATTATGTTAACAAAAACAGTGGTTTACATGTGCATATATGCCAAATTCATTAGGCAGGTAATGAAGCATTTGCACAAATGTAATTACATACAGCAATTCTGACAGTTCATAACACTGCATTAATAATCACTACAATTAGTTCTGATGATGGAAGCAATTTACAGCACGTCACATGTATAAATAATGGTGCATTTCCTGCATGTGTCATTATTATGTATTAAGGATGCCACCTTGTTGTGACTTTCTCAATAATGTTCCCCTTGAGTCAAAGTTAAGGGTTGATGAGTGATTTTATTTCTGAGCCACAGCATATTTTACAGTTGTGTGGTTTAAATACTCAGCTGAGGTCACTTCTGTAAGTTTTGTAAATGTAATGTCTAAATAATAGTAATAGTTATTCACTACTTAGTAGTGGAGGTGCTCCTGAATAGGTCCTTCTATTTTTGTAATTAAAGAAATTTATGATATGTATAACTTTTTGAAATAATTTCTAAATGAAACAAGAGCGATGATTTTCAGCCCCCTCATATCCATTTCTCAATGTATTAGGACTACTAAGCATTGGTGAAACTCTCCCTGCACATATAGGAGCTGGAGGGATGCTCCTGCTGAAGAAACAGACCAAATCAGCCAAGGTTTGAGTGATGTGGAGGATCCGTTTCTTTCTTTGAGTGAAATAGACCAATTTTCTAAAGAGTATGGTGGCAATTATGCAAACTTGATAGCCCCAAAATATTTCTAACAGAAAATGCTTATTTTTTCACTTTAGAAGAAAAATGTCCCTCATATCACAAGCATTATCACAGTGTAATCAATGTCCCCAAAGATATGTGGCTGAATGAGGTTGTACTGAGTTAGAATATTGCTATACTCTTCTAAAGGACACTGGAGAAAAAAAACAAAAACAAAAACAGATTGAATGGATGAATATATATTAAATTAGAAGAATACTAAATACACGTTTTTGCTAACAAAAACAGGTTTATTTTAACTGCAAGAATGTTTTATTCTAAACAAAAGTTGTTGGTGTTTTACAAAGAGATTCTCTGCTCAGGCTTCTCATCACCTGCATGAAGCATTGCTTATAATATTCCGGAGGCCTTTTCCTTTCATTCATTTCAGTTGAAAAGAAAGATGGATTAGTGCTTCACACATTCAAATTGAGATAAACTTGTAGGAAGCACACTAGAATAGCTGCAGCTATTTTACTTGTTCTACTCTGTCACATCACACAATATTTAAAGCCTGTAATTAAGTTTTTACTTGATCTGTTGGGAGGCAAATACTGCCCCCAAGGGTGTAAAGGTTCCCATCTGTAAAAGGCTTCATCAAAAACTGGCATATTTTGCAAACTAGAGAGTTGCAAAAAGAAGCTTCAAATTTTGTGAAGCCAAATAAAAGAAAAAGACAGTAGTTCCTTGAATAAAATGTGTCCCTGCTATTAATCACAAGCTCTGAGAATGGTATTACAATTCTACAGTAAACATAATGCTTACGTGATGTGGTAGTAATGGGATTAGTATTGATTCAATTTTTAACGAAATCCCTGAATGCATCCCAAATTCAAATAATGTAGAATTTCACTTACTCGGTGTTTCCTAGTGAGGACATATAAAAGACTGCAATCAGATATAAGATTTTTATTTCTTCTCTGAGAAAGGCACAGTAGGTTACCTCCCTGTCACTCATAAGAATTATGTTTTCAAAGGTTTGTATGGGAAAATAGATGCACTTGTTAATAAGTTATGTTCCTTTATGTCATGCAGCGTTTTGAAAATGTACTTTGCTTTTAAAATCTTTTTATGAGGGGTAAGGTAGAAAATGTGAGACTTAGATGATTCGGCTTTTATACCATTTCTGAATTTTAGTAATAAATTTGGTATTTTAATCATATATTTATAGATAACTTTCACCTGGTTGAAAAAGTAATATGTTGCAAAGATTTTCCAAACAAACAAACAAACAAAAAAAAGATAATGAGAATATATAACCATTAAGCTTTCTAAAAGGATGTGTTTTGATTTTCTTTTGTCCTGTTGTTCTATTTAGTGATGCAGGCTGTTATCTTGGCTAGTTTCCATGAGAAGACTTGCGATCCTGCCCCTCTACTCAGCCCTGGTGAGGCCACATCTGGAGCACTGTGTCCAGTTCTGGACCGCCAGTACAAGAGGGATGTGGAGCTGCTGGAGAGAGTCCAGCGCAGGGCCACGAGGATGATCAGGGGCCTGGAACATCTGCCCTATGAGGAGAGGCTGAGGGAGCTGGGCTTGTTCAGCCTGGAGAAGAGAAGGCTGAGAGGGGACCTAATCAGTGTCTATAAGTGCCTCAAGGGAGGCAGTGAGGAGGATGGGGCCGGCCTCTTTTCAGTGGTGGCCACTGATAGAACTAGAAGCAATGGCCACAAACTGAAGCATAAAAAGTTCCACAGGAACTTAAGGAAAAATTTTTCGACAGTGAGGGTGACAGAGCACTGGAACAGGCTGCCCAGAGAGGTTGTGGAGTCTCCTTCTCTGGAGATCTTCAAGACCCGCTTGGATGCAGCCCTGTGCCACGTGCTCTAGGTGGCCCTGCGTGTGCAGGGGGGTTGGACTAGATGACCTCTAGAGGTCCCTTCCAACCTTAGGCATTCTGTGATTCTATGTTCATCTCTTTGGTGAGGTTAGGTATGGTGGCCACATCACTGGAGACTGGGACCGCAAGCTCTATTATACGTACCTGCAAGAATTCCTAAGTCCACCTATGGTAATTACTCTTCTATATACATAAAGATTTTGATTATGGTATGTTAAACCTAAGAGATATTAATCTGTCAGAACCTGGACCTTTTGAGCAAGATTAAGGCTTTCTTTTCCATGAGTCCAAACATGGATCCCAACTTCTTGTCTGCCTGTATTGGAATAAATTATCTAATTTGTAATGAGTAGCAAGACTCATCATGAACAGACTTTGTCTGCAAAGGTTTGTGACTTGGCCTGCTCCTTATTTAAACAACTCTGCAAGCACCTTTACGTGGCAACTTCAAAACAGTGTTTTGTAGCATTGCTGGAACAGCCATCTTAACGACACGGGGCATGGTACATTAAAACTTCCCGGTATTCTAATATTCCTGTTCCTAGTAGTCTTTTTTAAAGTGGTGGTGTTTAGAAAGGTCTGGGTGCACCTGGGGAAGTATCTTTTATTAACCTGGTAAAAATGATAGATTCATAAGTTAGAGCAGTTTGACTAAATCCTCAAAATTTAGCTTTTCTGATTGCATGTTTTCTTCTCTGTATAAATAATAGCATGGAAACATAATTACTTTCCTGGCTTTTACCTATTTCCAAAGTTCAGAAAGGAGTTTGTAACACTGCTGCTGACTTTTTCACAGCCCGTCTCTCTGTATCTGTAGCTTTGTCGGATCACCAACAGCTGTTAAAACCTGCAGCTCTGTCTAATTTAGTTCAAAAAAAACTTACTTGGGAACTACTTCCATTCTTAATAATATGCATATCTGTGTGTGTGTGTATAAGATATATATTTTACAAAATATATGCATATTTTATATATATACATACATATATATATAAAACTGATTCTGCTAAAGTACTGAACGAGTCGCTTTACAGAACTGAATACATAATTTGCTAAAAATAATCGAGATATTTTCAAATGCCCTTTTCAGACTTACTANATATATTTATAAAAAACTGATTCTCCTAAAGTACTGAACTAGTCACTTCAGAGAACTGAATACATAATTTGCTAAAAATAATCGAGATATTTTCAAATGCCCTTTTCAGACTTACTATTTCTCTTTGTCCGAAGGTAAAAAGCTGATATGGGCAAAAAAAAAATATTAACATGTTACGTCTGAGCTGGTCATTCATTTGTGCAGCCGGGCTCAGCTGGGGAGGCTGCACTTTTCACCCTGGCAGGGCGGCTGAACTCTGCCTTACGGCTCCAAGCGAAGTGAGTTTGGTGGTGTCTCCCCCATCCCCAACCACTGGGTTTTCCTATGTCCAAAAGCCGCTCCCAGATTAGCACAACTGGAAGTAGCTGCTCCAAAGAGGTGACAGGCAGTTGCCGTGGGGATGGGGAGGACAAACACTGCCGCAGGGCGACCTCCTCCAGGCCGATTTCTCCCCATGACAGCCCAGGGCGCGGGGGCAGCTCCTGCTGCTGCTTCCTGCCCTGTTTCTGTTTCACGGATAAGTAAAGAATTACTGCTTCCAGGTTAGGCAGTCCATTAACCTTCACAAGCCTGAACCTTCATTCAAATAATTGTAAAATAAGTATAGGTGGGGAAACCTGAGGAGACGCACTGCTATTGTAAAGCCTTTGGAAAGCTTAGGGATCCAACCTTGAGTGTGGATCCACTGTTATTTTAAACAACGAGGTGATATCTTTCCAAGCTTTCTGCTGTAATTGCAATCTGAGGAAGCAACATTTTTGACAAGAAAACAGAAATTCCTTCGCTCACTGGCAGCCAAATGAATGCAAACAGGGTGGCAACACGTTTCATCAGTGTTGATATTTTATGTTCACTGGGAAGATTACCTTGTCTTTTACCTGCTTAGCTTGATGAGGAATATCATTTAGCTATAAATTTATTCCACAAGTGTGTTAAAATAAAGCACTATGCAGTAATTTTGCTGGACCTTATCTGGGATTTGTCAAATGGACGAAAGGGCAGCGAGTTCCTGCTGTGAACTCAAGTAACCTCCAGTAAGCCTATTTTAAGTGCCACCAAAGAGAATGGTAAGTACAGACTGTCTGATAGCTTTGGTCTTTCACTCAGGTGAATAACTGCTTTTTTCAGCACCTCCTGGGCACCACTTTACAGTGGTGCCTTAAGACATATCCTATTATAGGTGAAGTTAGTGATGCTGGTGCTGATAAATGGGTGCCTGCAGAACCAAAATGACTTCAAAAATAAGTGCTCACTGATATTACTGCAAGCGGCAGTTTGTTGTTGACTAAATGCCAATAGCCTTTAAAATGCGTTGTGATTGTGTGGAGTGGACCTTGCGTTAGAGAGAAATAGCTGTTGTGAAAACAAAGCTACTCATAGCCAGAAAGGCTTCTCAGCAAAAACAGCTTGCGAGACGGGAGTAAATCCCAGTCATTTCTATGACAGCAAGTTCAGAGGATCTCTCTGAATCCAGGGAAGTCTTTGCTTGCTGCTCAGGAGCAGGGATACTGGAACACAAACCTAATTGATTGATAGAGCTTTTTTTCCTATTCCTATTTATTTCCTATTCTGGATGGTAGGCCAGAGAGAGAGAGAGAGCATATCTCACCATCGCAATCCAGCTACTACTTAATTCCTGACCTGCGTCAAAGTCTCAAGCCTCGTCTTTACCTAAGACAAGGGGTAGGAGATGCCTGTTCTACAGGGACAGTGTAGTTCACAGTACGTTGTTCAATATTGAGCTGGCTGAGACCTTAATTTTTCAGAGCCAAGCAGAAGAGAAAGGGGCCACAGCACACAAAGAAATGTCCTGACAAACATTTAAGTGCATTGGGATCACTCCTCACAAGCTGAGAATTTCTCAGATACTGGCACGTGTGCTATCCCATTTCTGCAAGTGCTACCAAACTGCGCATATTTGTCTCATCTATCTGATACCTCCTTAATCCTGATGCCATCTTAAAGGTTATTTTGAGCACAGTATGTTTGCTGTTAATTAACTGCACACCTTAGGGCTGTGACTGCTGTGTTGGGATAGGGTTCAGAAGAGCTGGGGCTCTGGTCCTGCTTCTTGGTCCTGTATGACTCAGTATCAGACTCCCTTCTGCAAAATGAGATAGCAATCCTTGCTTGTCCTTTCTGAGGAGATGCAGAAATTCAGTACTTAAAATAAATACATCCTTTTGAGTAGTGGCAGTCCTTTAAATAGCAATACTTCAGTAATGCAGAAAACGGGAATATCAGAAAAGTATGCAAGTATTAAATGTGCTGAAAGGACTTTGATAGCTGTATTCCATATATCCAATAGACTCCAGACAGATTTCTGAAACTTTGTAAGAAAGAACATATCAAGAAATTACATTTTTGCCTTTTTTTTTCTCTCTTACTGCAGCTAGAAGGGGGAGTGACTCCAGCAGCAAGTTTCTTAGTTTCTTGGTCTCATCAAACCTGGACTCTGCTGGATACCACAAATACACAGATTAAATCCTTCCACCACAAAGCCCAGTGCTATATGGACTGCACCCCGGTGCTGGGCTAGTGTACTTGGCAGCAACATCAGGTAATTACTTAAAAGCTTTTTTTTGGAAACAAACCCCTTTATTTGCACAAGGATCAGGAAAATCTGCAAAGGAAAAGTGTCTTCATTTTCTGCCTTATTGTTACTCTTAATGACAGGTGAAGCATGTATCTTCCTCTGTTATTTCAGCAAGAGATTTTATTTCTCAAAAAAGATGGATGAGATTAACAAAAATCAGTTGCATGTTAATATTAGTGATGATTGATGGCCTAACTGTGTGCTATACTGCACCAGGGAAGAATTTGGACCAAAACAAAGGATTGGCAGAGTGTTTAATTTGTTACAGAGTCCATTTCTTTTTCACTCTGAATTTAGTATGTGGTAGGAAACGAAGGAGCAATCGGTCTTTTTTTTGTTTGTTGCTAAAAAAAAAAAAAATAAATAAAATAGTAGCAATATTACCTTATAAAAGATTGGCCGAAGTCTGTCACACAACAAACTATGCTTCGCTCCAGTCTGTTGCGTGAGACCCCCTTCCGCATGGCCTGCCTGCTCCATCGGCTGCAGGAAGGCGCTCCCAGCCTGCAGCCCTGGTTAGTTCCTGCCCCGCTCACCAGGCAGTGGCACGCAGGCTGCTCGTGCCAGGAAGAGCAGCCACGCAGAGTGTCCTCCAGCTTCCCCTTCTCTTTGCTAGCAGTAGCTATGAAGGAGACTTTCAGCGTCTTTTATTTTTGTGGCAGTGTGAAGAGGAGAAATCTACATGAGAAGGATGTCTGTCAGTCTCTGCCTCAGTACCTCTATTGCACCAAATCTCTAGTTTTAGTAGTACAGTGGCATTTACCTTTTCGAAGCCTTAATCTATGAAACCGTATTAACCTATTGCATGCCGTGTAGAAGGGAACAACACTAATACAGAGATAACCACTGTCGCTTAATATGGCAAGTGGAACACTGCATTTCTGTTCACAGTCAAGGTAGCTCAGATAATAAAATCTTAGTACAGCCAAGCTGATTTCAGAAAAATTAAAAACACTGGATTTTAAGCATGAAACACTAGTGTGTTCCATGCCATGCTTAATACTTAGCTCAAAACAAGGATCAGCAGGTTATATCTGAAGTCAAGAAACTTTCCAAANAATTAAAAAAACTGGATTTTAAGCATGGAACACTAGTGTTCATGCTTAATACTTAGCTCAAAACAAGGATCAGCAGGTTACATCTGAAGTCAAGAAACTTTCCAAATGGACTCATTTTCTAGTTCTCTCTTGATGATAGGTAGGGTAGGCTGAGTAAAACCATCTTGCAAAGAATACTGTGTAGATTTACCATGGTATGCTATTCTGTCTGTGCATACTGAAGCAAAACCATTGTATTGCTGTGCTTGACTACCCAGGGAATACTGTGGTTATACTGTAAGAAATGTAGTTGCGAGTGGATCCTAATGGATGGTTACCCAGATCATAAGAAACTACCACCATAGTATGATATTCATTCAATTTTGTCTTGTAAGAGGATTTTGATTTTGAGGTCTCATTGTGGAGATGGTTCCAGTCATCAGAGAGACACAAGAGATCCAGACTTAGTTACAGTTTCAGTGACCTGAGGTTTACACTTCAGCTTCTAGTTTTCCTCCTCCCTACCAGAGCTCTATGAAGTTTCTCCTTCTTGTTCCATAACTTTGTCTCTTTCCTTACTCCCTCTTTTTCCTCTGGACACTATTTTTTTCTCTTACCACTGTCAGATCATGGAGGTTTTGCAGAGAGGAATATGACAACTCTATGCAAGCAGAAAAACAATGCCTCGTTCTTCTGTTTCCCGGGGGATCTTGTGGCTTTCACATTACATTTATATTTCCTGTCCAAATCAGAATGTGGGAGAATTCTCCATGGCATTCATCATTAATCCTGCCAGTGCTATGTCTCAGATGGAAACTAAGATTTTTTCTTTTTCTCCTTCCTTCTTTCCATCTCTTCCTTTTTCTTTCTTTTCTCTTTTTGTTCTTTCATTCTTTCTCTTTCTCTGTTTCTTTCTTTCTCTCTTTTTTTCTTTCTCTCTTTCTTTCTCTTTCTCCCATCCAGTTCCTGTTCACTAGTACTGCTAAAAATTGTTTCTCATTTTTGTACTGGATTCCAGAACTGCCCTACAGGGAGGGAAAGAGGCACTTTTGGCAGGAGGGAGATGTGTGTTTTATGTGTGTATGTGTAAATATGCACACTGTATTTTGTTTTCTGCCTCAGACAATAAGGACTGGAGTGGAGCCTGGCAGAAGCTATTAGGTACTAAGTAATATAAACTACTGATCATGCTTGGCAAAAAGTAGTGCAATCTTAAGGGTACACCCATATACAGCAGTCATCCTTTGCTCAGGATGATGGGCTGTGGGGGTCAATTTAACTTTTTTTTTTTTTTTTTTAATGAATAGAGGCTGTTAAGTGTTAATTGGCTTGTGATCATTTCTCTCAATACTGTTGCTGAGTAGACAGCATAGGTGGTGGTGCACTGCTGTCTCATACCCTAATAACCTTTTGATCACTACTGATGAAAAAATGATGATTTGTAACAGCTCTACTTAAAATTGGCATAGAAAAATGCCCTGAATGCTACTCTGGAGAAATTTCCTGAGGAGTTTAACATGGCAGAAACTGTGCACGAGACTGTCTTACCTCCTAGGCCCTTATTTGATTTCAAGAATGTGAGAGGATGAACCTTCTCATTTCAGATATGAGTAGGTCTCTGGAACAACTGAACCCTCATCTGAAGAAATGTGGCTTTTTAAGCGCAGTGGTATTTTCTGTATATTTTGGGGGTTTCAGATTCTTTTTAATATACATGAAAGAATAGCTGTTCTTTATGATGCCAGTATGCTTGTTAGTGGTCTCCAAACAAAAGCTGATGTTTCCTCGACACATGAAAATCCTGCAGTCTGCATTCTTCTCTGGTGCTTTGAAAGACACATTGGCTAAAGTAGTATATCTTTCTATGCATGGCCTTGCTTCCTGGTAAGTGTGCTATGGTATCTCTCACCAGTAATTCATTTTGCAGAACTATTAAGGACTTTGCTGAAGTACGGCTTTGTCGTCTCCCTTTGCCTTAAGTGCTAGGGCTGTTCAGCATCTTGCTGAATTCTTTTCCTGCTACCCTGTCTATGCTCTGCTCAGCCTTGTCTGGAAATTTATGTGCACTACTGAAGATGGTATCAGACACATTTGCATTTAAGAAGAAAAAAGCAGAAAACTTTGACCACTCTACTTTGCCAGACCCACAGCCCCAGCTCTGAGTGGTCTGTAGTCACTGCTGTCCTTAGAAGGGCATCCTGGTGAAACCAGCTGTCCCATCCAGTAATGTGAAGTACTATCCTGAGCATCATGTTTATCTTCACATTCATACAAAGTCAGTCAACACTAAGACTCTATGTTTAAACACAGCTTTGTGACATATTTAAAAATAAGCATCTGTTTAAAACCAAATTATGCTGATGTAACACTACAGAATACCCTTTAAGCTGCGTGCCCACATTGATTACAGGAGTCAGGTGGGATATGCAACTGGGGACCCATAGCTGAAGCCCAGCTCAATGAACTACCTCCATCCATGTCAGTCAGCCCTTTTTGTAAGGGCTATTCCAGTGAACTGAAAGCAAAATAAAAATGTCCCCTACACACAACTAAGAGCACGAGGCAACTTACATTTGGACTTTTAATTTGAAAAGCCAAGAGAAGGCAGCTAGGTGGGTTCTGGCCAGAGCAGCAGTTTAGTACAAAGCCTACAAGAGTGTATGCAGCTTGCTCAGAGCCTGCCTTGTACTTAAAGCAAAAGGAGATAAATACTTCTCACCATCAGTTAGGACAACTAATTTGCCTCACAAAAGCACATTCCTCAATGAAACACTATAATGTGTTCTGTGTTATTTCCTTCAGTGTTGTGTGCAGGTATTTCTCCATATAACTATTATTGATCTGCAATGCAAATGATCTTGCAAATGTTTCTCTTGATTATTCTTTATTCTTTCTACATAAAATGAAACGTATCTTACACGAATTTTAACATAATCAGACTGCAATACAAGCATGTTGCATTTAAACAAAGCTGTCTGAAAATTTGGTTGTACATTTTAAAAGCAATATCTAAGCAAGAATTATATTTTGAAAAAGTCTGGATTTTTTTTGTTTTAAAACAGGTATGATTAAGATGGCTGGCTCAAGCAGCAGATACACTGACATAAAAAAATGCTGGTGAGCAATCCTTTTTCTTTATTGGGATGAACTTTCCTTTTTTTATATAAAACTTTCTTTTTAATATTAAAAACACACTCTTCTACTTTCATGTTTCAGTGGTTAATTGCACTTTGGAATAAAGAAAAATAACATCCTCCCACTAGCAGGCTGCATTAGCTTTGGCTGGAATGGCATTCAGATGAAAGTGTCCCTTCTTTACAGGGACAAGGCCCATGAACTAAGGGGTGGAGGGACAGGTGCTGAAAGCAAGGACTGGAAAAATCTTTATGCTCAAGTCTGAGACACAAAGCTTTTTTTGTTGTTGTTTTGAAGAGGGGATATGCTTTCTGGGTAGTTGTTAAGCACCTTTGCTGCATATTTTCACATTCACATAAATAAAAATATTGCTCAAATCTACAAAAGTCTCCATCACGTAGCTGTGTGGCCATGTTAGAAGTTAACAACTCAAGATTCAAGAGTGCTACTCCACTCGATGTACAGGTCTGTGCATAAATGAACGTACTGCATGTAGATTTCTCTACTGAGACGTTTTCCTGAGATCTTCTGTGTAAGACCAATCAATAAAAAAAGATTCTAAATGCCAAAATGCATATACTATACCCTACAAATCTATCTTATACAAAACATAGAAATAACCTTTAAAAAGTCAAAACTTGTCTACATATTAACCGTTTGCAGGCACAGCTCGAGTTCAGTGTTCTCAGTTTTTCTCCGCCAGTTGTTTTTGTAAACTAGAAGACACATGAGAAAACATAGTTAGTGCTTTTAGGAAACTCAAAAAAGAGTATTTCCACTTTCGAACGTGACAGTTTCCAAATCACCACCACTAATAAGCCTGAGGCAATCAATATTGATTTCAAGACACAGAAGAACATTTCACTTTCTAAAGTAAGTTAGCTGTTTACACAGAGACTATGACTCACTGTGTGGGGGCTGATTTCAGCCTAGAAGTAATCTGAAGGATCTGCCCGAGGCCATGCAACTCACAGGCGTTATTTAAAGGGATGTGTATTTAAAAATAAGCTAGCACGAGTACCGTATTGGTTTAAAGTCTAAAAAGTGACTATTTGTTGTTAAAGTAAAACCACTCATACTCAATGACCAGCAAGACTCTCAAGCAGTGAAACACCTTACAGAGTTATCTAAGACACTAGTACTCACTAACTACATTTAAAAGAAACATTTCAAGAGAGCCCAGCTCAAGCTCGGGTCGTAATTTCAGAGTGAGGCTGTGGCTCGCAGGACGACCGCGAGGTGAAGCGCTCACCTTTCCAGGTACTCCTTCACGTTGTCGTAGCCGCAGAACTTTGCCAAGTGAATGAGCGCGCCCGTGGCGCAGCGGCCATCGCGCCGGCGGCAGTAGCTGCAGTTGCAGATCCCGCGACACGGAGGACACATCCAGTCCTGAAAGGGGAGGTAAGGACAAGTCACGAATAGGTTTATATTCTCCTTCACATTACTCAAACAGGCATGCGTATGGCTTCACCCACTTCATTATTCAGGGCAAGATTTTAAAAGCCAGAATCAGACAGCCAACCAAGCTTGTTACACTTTCAAATTTCTGCAGGATTAAAGAAATGACCACGTTCTAGTCTGTTTGCCTGAATATTTCTTACTCGGACGACTCTGGCTCACTGAACGATCTGCTCAGAACTAATTTAAAATAGACTAAAAGCATCTGTAATACTGCCTAATGATAGATACTTCCTATGCTAGGCTGGTGAACTTTCCAAAAAGAGATGAGCATCCACAACTGCAAGTTTCATCAGATCTGCTGGGAGGACTGCCTGCCTAAGCAAAGAATTCCTGAGACCGCCCTCCGCAGGCTACAGCCATGCATTTCCTGGCTGTTTGAACACACAGGTGGAAGGGCTAAAAGCTCACGCTGCAGCACAGTAGCTACTGCTTCTCTGTGCTGAGAATTCCACTTGAGTTCCAAGAGCAGTGTTAGTCCTAACAGTGCCCTACAGATGTATGTATCATCTTAGAGCAAACAAAGTGAACAGCATTTATCACAGCTTCACACTCATCCAGTATATTGTCCTTCCAGGCCAAGGAAACAATACTTACTGGATCCACCAGTGCTGATTTAACATCTTCACCGTATCGATTTCGAAGACAAGGGCCACAGAACTGTCCCCTTACACCTCCACAGCCCTCGTTACGACAGATTGTCTTTGTATCAACTGTCTTTTGTCGACATTGGTGGCAAGTACTACCCTAAAGTTGTAAAGGAGGAGAAATACATATTTATGAAAGACATCTTAAATGCCTGAAGTGTCCTACTGTATCTTTCTCTGCTAACAGCAAAGCACAAACTTCAATTCAAACTAAGCAATGCAAAACCTGCTAACAAAATTTAGCTGCTGTTGTTATGATCAATTACACAGTGTGTGGAGATATGCTAGGGATTTTAGAGACAGTGCCTGTCCTCAATTGCTTTGGAGTCTCATAAACTGTAAGAGCCTTATGTTCTGTTCTGTTCCCTTCCTTGCTCTGGGGAAAAAAGAAAGCTCCAACTAGTCAGAAAACGAGCTTGTGACTCATCTCTGCAAGTATAATGAGGCATGAAATGTATAATAAGAAGCTCGTCCAGATCTTTATGATCATTAATAATAGCCAAATCAGGTGAGGGAAAAGAGGGAGAGTTTCAAGAGTTTTGGAAACTAACCAACCCTTACAAAAATGTCATTTTGCGGGGTACAAGAAGCAGCAGGACTCAGTATTATTTAATGGTACAACCACAGCAACAGTTATTTATGTGATGTAAGAATGAAAGATAAATGGGACTTCAGCTCTTATCAGTGGTGAGTCATAGCTATATCTATTTACACTTAATAGCTCTGTGGCAGGAAAGATTTGGTCTCAACAGTGCCTTGCAGAGCCAAAAAGGTTGGGAGGGGGTGTAAAATGGTGCTGGTTAAAACCAGCAAGGACAAGCCCACAGAAGCCCAGCAAAGCCTTCAAGCTGTATTTGCACAGCATGATAATGTGGGGCTGTGCTCTCGGGAGCTCCGGGAAGGCACACCTTTTAGCAAGCACCAGATGAACTCAAAAATACTTTAATATGGATGGACGACATAAAAAAAAAATAACAGCCACTTACTATAACTTTATCATAGATTTTGTCTTTAACAGTGATTGCAACGTTGTCCAAATCTTCCTCAGTAATATCCTCTACAGGACGGCAAGACGAGTACTTTGATGACCTCCTCCTTTTGCGCACGCGACAATCCCCCTGCTAAACAAACTAATCTCAACACCTTCATCTGGTGGCAGAAAGACTGTCACCACACTGGGTGACGAATTCTTCCCTTTAGAACAGACTGGCAGACCAGAGAGGGTGAACTACAGGGACCAATGGAAGAACAGGGAATAGAGCTAGGTTTCCATCAAAATCTTTACCACCTCTTTCTCTCCCTCTCTGCCTCAACTCTTTCTCTACTGTGTTTATTATTTATTCTGGTTGTAGGTTCTTCTTTCCCATAATTATCTCCTTGCTAATTCTATTCCCACAATCCCTATCCCAATTTCGCTAATGTCACTCTCTCATATCATACAAAAAAGCTTAGAGAATTTTGGGGCTACACTGCCATACTCAGGCCTTTCTTATTATCCTTTTCCTAACTTGGGAAAAAAAAAAGTCTTCTCCCCACTGCTAAGTGCCTAAGTTCCAATATTTTTCTGTTTGACTCTGATACACAGGTGATCCACACTTCCCAGATTTCAAATTTATGTACACATCTTACCTGATTTTTAGCTTTCCTCCTACCCTATTCTTAACACCTTATTTGACCTTGAATCAGTTGTTTCTGGCCATTTACCAGACCATGTTCTCAATCACTGCTACTCTACTGTTTAACAGGTAAGTTCCCTTTGTAATGCTTCAGCTATTCCATTAGCAAGACTGGGATCCAACATCAACCATGCACAGCTGCAAACTTCTTAAGAACTTTCCTAATAAAAACTACACAATAAATAATAATCACGCAAAAAGCATCAGTGGCCAAAGGAGGGAAAAATTCAGGAGATACAACTAAATGTATCAAAAGGAGATTTAAAGAAAAAAAAGGGTGGGGGGAGGCAGGAGAATAAAATCTAAAACTTTGACTGTCTGACCAGTGTGTCAGCAGTTAGCTGGTACAGATTCCCTTAATCATCCGAAGTTCAGCCATGTAACTCCTCTCTATCCTCCCTCTGCTGTCTCCAGAGAAGGATTCTGGCTACTTTTCCCTTGACCTGAAGAAAGATCTGTCCTTTTACCACCACCAGCACCTGGCATTGCCACTCTGAGGCCTCACACAGGATTGACTCCAACCATTTTCAGATAATAAATAAATATTACAAGATGAGTAAGCTGCCTTTTTATGTTTGTATACACACAGTTCACAAACAGAGCCTAGTTAACGGATGAAAAGGGAGACAAAAAAGCTGCAAGATAATTTCTTCTGTAGCTAATACCAAAACACAGGTTCTCATCAACTTTCTGTAAAATGTGATGTCTGCTCTACATGTTGGAACAAAATTTAAATGGATACTTCCTAATCAGTGATATTAAAGTTGGGCAAATACCACACTGAGTCTTTTCTTCAAGAGGTTTTGCTGTCTGTAGCTACGGAAATGTTCTGCAAATTTGGCAGCAGACAGAGTAAATTTTTCCAAGGCAAATTTCTCTGGTGGACGAGCATTTCTGGTTGGGTTCATGCGACGCTCTATCTGGCCTTCAGTAAATGTCCTCCTTGGGATTTTCTTCTGTTTCTAGAGTGGAAAAATACAGGAAAAGACAGGAAAAAAAAAAGGTAACAAATGTTTGTGGTGTTAAACACCAACAATTATCTCAAAATAGCTGCTTGACAATTGTACAATTCTGGTTCAATTTGTTCTTCTTCCACTCATTATTTGCTAAGCCAAACCTCTGTAATTTCTAGCATACTTAAGAATTTTTCCCTACATATGTTTTTGTTCCTTTAAGACCACCACATTCACAGTCGAATCCTTTACCAATTAACATCACTAAACAGTGCAAAAATTTCACAGAAGGCATTTTAGGGTAGAAGCTAGTCCTCACTGTTCTTCAGCAGTTCAAGATCTTTAGCAGTTCAGATTTGTCTACAATCTGAATACACCTTCAAGGAGTAACTCAAGCTCTAAATTACTTTATTTTATATACTTAAATTGAAAGGGCCATGCATGGGCCATCCACATTCCTGCAAGGCACAAGGTATTCTCTTACTATCATCACACTTGTCCATTGTACATGACTGAATTTACACAAGAGAACTGCACGGCCACCTACCATATATATATGGTAGATCTATGCCCTCATCTATAGAAATGTGACCATATTAAATCTGACAGCATAAACAAGATGTAGAATGTAATACTGCTTGCTGCCTTACTCTCTATTTCCTTAAAGAGTGAAAGATACCAACTTTCATATTACAAGAAGACATGCTGGAAGTCAAAAATCAAGCAGAAGAGATATTTAGTGTATACCTGCTTCCCTCTTCAAATAAAGATATCAAATAAAAATAAAATGTACATATTAAAAGAATATTTAATATTCCATAATAAGCATTTAACAACAGCTAGCAAGGTTTGGGCCTTTTAAAGACTGTAAAATTTGTTTCCACCTGACAATGATCATAGAAACAGTTTTGTAACGTGGCTTTAATAAAGGTATGACTATCTCAAATATCTTCAGTTCACTACACTTGTGGATTAATACTCTTCTAAGGTGAGCCTATAGAGGCTGGGAGTACCCAGCTTCAAACTAAGAAAAGCTGATCAAAGTAACTACAGTATCACCCCAGTTTTTATGTTGGACTGGCTGAATTTTGTCATCACAGCTCTAACGGGAAATGTGGATTTTATAAGAAAAGCAAATGAGAGTGAAATTAACACGATCTAAGCACAAAAGAAAGCAACTACTCATCTGTTAACTCCCTCATTCTCATATAGACAGACATCTGTCTAGCATCTCAGAAGCCATTCTGGGCCAAAAGTGATAAAGCAGCATCTGATCTCGTTCTGTATCTTGATATAAAGTATCTTATAAATCTCAATTATTACAAAAATTTTGGTACTTAAATACTGGTGAATAGCAAGACCATACAAATAAAGTGACCAAAATTATATAAAACCAGAACAAATTTGGCAAAGGTATTTCATCAGTAAACACAATAATAAAGTTTAGCAAAAATATCTGTCATCAGAAGGGTGTCGTAGAAACTTACCGAAGGAGTTGAGGTGGGTGTTTTCACTGGAAATAAGTCAGGTATGGAATTCAGTTCTGCTAATAGCTGGGCAAGCTGAAATGAACAGTAATATTGTATTGAAAACTCACTGCAAACTTCAAAATATCTGATACACATCATCAACTCACAGGCACTTTGAATTACTTCTAAATACATTAAATCTCAGTGCATGAAATGCATGAAACCTTCTTGCAGTCACATCACTTAAATAAGGCTCAGTTTGCTTGTAATGTGCAGGGGTCTCTGGTAATGAAGACAAGGAGCTTCCTTTTCTTCCAGCACAAGACCTG
The DNA here is from genome assembly GCA_013389825.1 of Crypturellus undulatus. NCBI lineage: Eukaryota > Metazoa > Chordata > Aves > Tinamiformes > Tinamidae > Crypturellus > Crypturellus undulatus. The sequence continues at coordinate 760,101 of VWPW01011387.1, forward strand.
CTGCTTATTTCACAAATGCTGCAAACGCCAATTAACAATGCTAAACACCAACTGCTTTGAGTTCCCTCTAGCTGCATGTACACACAGGGACATGTGCACGCTCATCTCCAAAGGCCTCTGCTCAGGTCACTTCCTCAGCCACAGTGTAGGCAGCACCACAAGCCATTTGGCAGGAAGATTCTGCTGTCCCACATGGGTTTTTGCCCAAATGCGTTTTTGCCTCTTAAGAGAAGAGTGACTGACGGGTCCAAAACAACATGACTCATTCTGGAAGACCAGGATGAGGCTCCCTTCAGAACCTGGCTAGCAGTTGTCTCGCGGGGACCCACAGCGACCATGAGATTAAAAGCTGGAGACAGCGTTTCTCAGTTAATAGTTCAGTGTGGCACTTAAGATATATTTAATGTCTTTATAGTACGGTAACTAGGATGCTAAGGAATTTCATAGCGGCTGAAGCAGAAGGAAGGCTGGAAAGTTAGAAGGAAGAACAGCAAGAATAGCACAGCAGCAGTGAGAAGATGAGACAGATTAGAAATAAATACACAACTAAAGCAAGTTTTGGGAACTGCAAGCCAGTATACCTAAAACTGAAGGATCAGCTCAGGACTCAAACTGAAGCGGGGCTTGCACAGCAGTGTGCTAACAGAGAGAGCTGGAGGAATTCTGGACAACAGACTGAAAAGGTACTAGGTGATAATCAGTTTCTCTCTCCTTCCCCAGGTACTCTCCTTCCCCCCTCAACTAACTATATAGTGACGTATTACTGTGAACATCACATCTCACACAAATGGAAAGTTTCATGTACGATCCTTATTTTTTAGCAGTATTTGCAATTAATAATTCGCCAATAATAATTGGCGATTAGAAATGCTATTGTGTAGATCACACTAAGAAGCATACAACAGGTCCTATTTTTTTTGGCATGTTCTGAATATAAGACTTGGGTATCTGTATTCACAACCACATACAAGATGTTCAATTCTAAATCTTTTTTCAAACTTGAAGTGGCTGGTTCTACTTGAGGCTATTTTAGAGGTAAACATCTGAGTGCCAACAGTCCTCTGGGCCATTCCTAGGGGAAGAATTCATCCTAAACCACCATGAGGTGTTTCTGAAAATCCCAGCACATCATGGCGAGGACCCCAAAATTCAAGTATGCTGAAGCTAAGTATTCACATGCAGACCCTAGAAACAAAATATTTTTTCTAAGTCTTACCATGGCTTTATTTTCTTTAATATTCATAGCTCTTTTAAGCAGTGCACTGGAATTTTCTTCATCTGTTTCTTTAATGTCTTCTTCAGATTCTGAAGCAGAGCCCTCTAGTTTGTGCCATCGCTTGGGACTTCTTTCATCGGAAAGAGGTGTGAGGTCTTTATTGTCCTTAAAAGGTAACTTACAAAAATCTGGTTCAGGCACTTTTTTTTCAGAGGACTTTCTGGTGGGAAACTGAAATGCAACACGAAGACCAAAGCTTCTTCTCTTGGGGGAAACTTTCTTCTCCTCTTCCTCCTCTTCTTCCTCGCTAACCAATAAATTACCACGCTCTTCGTCACTCAAATCTGAGTCTGCTGTCTACAGGCAGAAATAATTTTGTGTTATATTATCAACTGTGACACAAGAAAAAGTTGTTTTGCGATCACTAGTTCTAGACAGCAATCTTGCCTAGCACTGTCAGTCTTTAACGCTACAAGCATGGGGAGATCCCCTCACTTTCAATACAACATATTAAGCTTTCCTTTTCATACAGTATATATTTTTCTTCAGCATGAATAATGAACATCATAGTTTATCAGAAACTACACTATTAGAATATAATGTTTACACAAAAGAGACAGGAAAAAATAAAAGTCAACATATACATTCAGAGGTGAGCACATGCATAGGTGGTACTGTAATACTGCTTCCTTTACCAGAACTCGTTTTTTGTTCACATCCACCTCACTTGAAGGAAAGCCCTCGAAAACTTCAGTTTCGGAGTCTGTCTCTTCAGTGAAAATCCTCTGCAGCTCTTCAGTAAGGTATCTGGGCTGAAGCCGAACATCCTGTGGAAATACCGACCCGTAGCTATGAGAGACTGCGATATATCAACTAGTCATGTAGAGTCAAAATAAAAGACTCCAAGATTTACACAAATAGCAGATAGAGCGCAGGTTCTATGAAAACATTTAACAGGTAAAATTTGACAAAAGAAAACAGAATAGGAGACATCCAGAATTTCACCATCAAGTTATTTTAAATTAAAAGGATTTTTTTCTCATTTTGAACACAAGATATTCACTGAGCTTCTTCTCATAAGAGAAACATTTTTCTTCATCTCTTCTTCCTCACCACCCAATAAGATAAATCACCTTATTTTTTTTTTTTTTGTAAACTATTAGGAGGCGTTTTTTTTCTCCTATATCCAGAAGAAACAAACCAAAAAAGAGAAAGGAAATCCATACACAAATCACAGTAAAAAAGAGCCTTCCTTTTTAAAATTAAAGATAGAAACAAAATTCTTCCTGAGCTTTCTGCAGAAGCACTAATAGCTCTTGGAGATGGAGTCTGTTCACTCTGTTCTAAAGTAAAAGACACCAACACAAAACAAAAGAGCTTCAAACATGCAAATTAAAAACTTTCTACATAAAATATGCTCCAAATCTCTGCTTAAGTGTTGTGGTTTATCCTTTTATCATTCAAAGATATTCTAGGCTAGACAGATATCAAACTTCTCTCATACAGATTAATAAGAAAAAAAAAATTAATTCCATGAAAAAAAAATCAGTCTCATCAAAATCTTTTTCAGGGCACATGCAAGGCATACCGATAAGGCATAAATATAGTGTTTTCTTCAAAAAAAACAAGGCACTTACTAAATCAGAAATTCATTTCCATACTTTTAATTTGAATCAGTATTACAGAATCTGTCTAATTGTCCCTATTAGTCCTCTGAAGGACTTGTTAATGGCAGTAACATACACATGTTAATACCACACCTGCCTTTTGAAAGTCAGCAACATTTACTTAAGATAAGTTTGTTTCCTCAATTTTCCTGTGCTATTTCTTCCTCCCACGCAAGATACAGAAGTGACCTTTCACAGGAGGCACTTGCTAAATATCTTTATTTCTCCTTTCATTTTCCTCCCTTTTCTGACTTTAATTACAGACTTCTTTACGTTAAGATAATATCTGGTGCAAAACAGATACAATAGATGAGTGGAAAAACTTACAGGGGAATGGGAGGGGGAGCTACTGCATATGCTGTTTCTTTGCACTTAAAACATGTACAAATTATTATGGGTAATTGGAATGAGTTTTCTCTAAGCAAAATTACTTTATTCTTTTGTTGATAGTTGCAGTGCAGCTGCTTGAGAAAGGAACGAACACAATAGGGAAGTTACTTTAAAGTTAAATTGCATTTCTTGAAGGAAACCGAAGTTTTTATGCATTTTGTGTTTTCATGAAATTTCACACTGATGGTTAGAGGGGGGAGGAAAAAATAAAACATAAGTTGTTCCTTAGCTAAAGTGACTGAAAGCAGCAAACCTAGAGCTGTGCTATGCTACACCTACAAGGAATGGCCTGCACGTGGTAAAACAACCAGCAGGACTAGCTGTAAGAGAAACCTCTGAAACTCAGACACTAGTGTGGCGATTACAGGGACAGAACTGCAGAAAGCCCTGGCGAAAAACAGACATGCAGAAACATGCATGATATCTGTAAAAGCACTCATGTATCCAGATCCAGGGAACAACTGAAGCACCTTTTTTGTCCACAGGTAACATGCCATTAACTGCCTTGTAAAACAAGCAGTTTCCTAATCACTACATTTTTTTTTCTCTTAACTTCCCATCCTTTTGCTCTTTCACACCAAAACTTTTTATTTTCCCGCAGAAGAAGGACTCGTGATCTTTCAAAACAACAGTTTTACTTGACATCATACAGTATGGGACCCAGGGGGAAAAAAAAAGTGGTCTTTACCACGTAATGTCAGAGGACTTAAGGTCAATACTGCTGTCAAGTTAAAATAATTCAGAGTCTAGGGGACACTCAGAAAGGATAAGGAAGGCTCTCTGTGCCAGCTGCAAGTTCTGAACAACTTCCATTTGTGGGCAGGAAATACAGCAGCTTTCCCAGCACCACATACTAACAGCACCCAGCTCTTACAGAGCATTTTTCATCAGAGGATTTTAAAGTGCCCCGATGAAATGCAGAAGAGACCATTATCAACCCTTGCTTCACAAGCTGAAGACCAAAGCCCAGGGAGCTACCACAACCCGTCGGCAGTCACCTGGCAGAAGCAGCAGCTCTGGCTCCTGCGCGAGGCCTGTCCCACCATCTTCCTCGCGCTCATCATTCCTCACACTCTGTCCAAACCCAGGAATACAGGAGCCCACCTCCTGGTTTTCTGCAGTTATCAGTACCACTGTCTAGCCCCAAGATTACAAAAGTCCAGGATATTTCACTTTATCTTAATGACTGTCTTTCTCCATATCAGAGACTGCAAGTCTACTCTAAAACAAAAAAAAAAAAAGGCTTCCAACGTTTTGTACAGGTCTGGAGACTTGGTAAGTAAATGATTCCACACAAGTCTCATTCTGCTCCTTTCCTTTACTAACACTAATCATCTTCCTCATCTTCAGCAACTCTTTACCAGGTAGTGACCTGGGGGCTAAAAACGTAGAGTCATTTTCGATTTGATTATCAACAGGATGGCAAATCAACACAGACACCATTTAGCACATTAGCCCATTTCTCGCTACAGTTCATAAACTTCAAAAGGATGGAAGAGAAAATTTTAGGAAAGCTAAAACAGAGTAGCATTTCTCTTTTCTTCCTGTAATCAACTCAAAGAAAAGAATAAATAAATCATAAAAATAGTAGATCATTATCAGCTATTTATTAACAAAATATCAGAATTAGCAAATCTCAGAGTAAGAATTACTTTTTTTTGTGGGTCATCAGCACTAACACAGCAATTTTAATGCAGAAACAGCAATAGGTGGATATGAATTTCTGAAAGAAATACTGCCTGTCCATCTGCAGGGATTCTCACAGAAACCACCTATTGTCACACATTTCTCCTCAGGCTGCTGTATCCACTGCAGGCTACCTCTGGATGATCATTTTCTTTCCCACTTAAATGCTATATTAAAGAGTTACAGATACTTATTTTACTTAATTTCACCTTCTAATGAAACCCATTTTCTTTTCTATATTATTAAAAAGTCTTAAGAAGTAACCAAATCTTAAAAAGGATAGAAAGTTTGTTTATATTTAATAGAAGGACTGCAGTTTCTGGGGTTTGTGGTGAGTTATGGCTTGTGCAGCCTTAAAATAGGCTCAAAGAAGTACTATTGTACCAAATGAGCTCAACTGAGCCATCAAAATCTGTTCCTACCTTTTTGCCTGATTGCAGGGAATCAAAACTACCACATCTGTCCTCTGATAACAATGTCTGTACAGGAGCATCATTCTGGAAACCCGTAAAATCTTCATCATCACTGGGGGCATTAAAAATGTCATCCACTTCTTTGGGTATCTGCTTTCAATTCAAAATGAGACAGAAGATAAAATCAGACATGCCAATTTATTAGGAAAACTTAAATGGACAATGGTACAACTTTATTTCTTTTTACAATTTCATTCAAGTAGGCGTAAGTATTATGAAATATTCTGTACAGTAAGACTGTGTCTTATTTAGCTAAATTTCAGGAAATTCTGTACAGACTGTTTTAATCCCTAAATATGGACTCCCAGATTGGGCAATAGAGAGGGATATAAAATGCAGATGTTTAATCCACACAACAGTGCATCTCTCTGACATAAGAATATGCAAATCTTCACAAGAGCAGCTCATTTTCTTTTGTCAGTAATTACATAGCACTTATTCTGAGACTTTTATTTTGGTATGCACTTATGGCAGCACTTACTTTGGTCAGATAGTAAGAACCCACTTTACGAAGAAGACTTCTTGCTTGCTAGAAGCCCAAGATTTAGTCAGCAAGGAAACTGCTACCAGCAGAGGGTGGCACTTTTTGAAGTGACCAAGTTCATGACTTATGAGTTCAAGAGGTTCACTCTCAATAGCAAAGGAAACTTTTATCACCAGGTCTAAGGATTTCCCATTGTCACATACTTTATCAGGCATTCCAGACAAACCGCACTATGTAACAGGAGAGTCAGGAAGCCTCCAGGCAGCTCTGACCCAGGCTATTCCAGGACTCTGTGTTTGGAAGAACAGGATGAACAGACCCAACCTTAGAAAAATGGGGCAGGAGGTATTTTGCACGGCTTAATGCCCATTTCCTATCCTGAGCTTCAGAATACATTGTTATGCTTATTAATACCATTTGCAAAACCATTTTGCCATTACAGAAATGCTCAGGGAGACAATGTCTGTCTGAAGTGCTCACCAGGGACCAAACATTTATATTCTGCATCCACAGGGCATACACTTCATGCATACTCCTTATATTTAAATAAGAGCCTCCCTTGTTGCATGTTGTACACTACGACTGCAAGTATATTTTCCATTGCTCTGATTAAATCTCTGAATACACATGCAAGACTGGAAAGGCTCAGAGGACCCTCCTTGCAAAGAAGAAGCTTCCCAAGATGGCAAAATCAAGAGAACATCCTCAAGATGAACTCAGAAATAGAGAGCAGCCTGGACTTGCCCACTGTCACAGACATCCAAGGTGCTCCTACAGGGCCTCATGTAATATTTTTTTCTTGCATTTTTTTTGTGCCAAGACAAACATGCCACAGGCAGATCATTCTCCAAAATTAACATTCCTCTTAAAACGCAGTTTCTGTTAGAACAAGAAGCAGCATCCTGACCCAAACCTCACTCCCTGAAATACATCACAGGAATACATGGGCCTAATTTCTTGCTTAAATTCCTTCTCTGCTTTTACAGAACTGATGTAAACAGAGTCAAAACTGATTTACAATGGCTTGAGCAAGAGCAGAACTCATCTGTAAACAGATGACCCTTGCAGGCAAATCTCATCCCCATCCAGCGCGCTGATGCAGAAGTCATGCTGTCCACGCGAGAATCCTTTTGGACATTCCCTGTCTCCACCTCTTTAAGGAGCAGCCAGAATCTCACGCCATCCCCGCGAAGGAATACATTTGGTACAGAGCAGTGCTAAAAACGAAGCATTATGCATCTGAATGGTATAATGCAAAAATAAAAGTATAAGGAGCTGCAGGCCTTGTTGCTATGAATACATTGCTTCCAGGAGCCACTGCATTAGTTCTCGTGCTATTGTACAGCTGAGTTGGCCACTGCTGTGATTACTGTGTGCCTAACTGATTTCTTCTTCTCCATTTATTACTTCTGCATCTTCACCAGAGGGGACATTATGAGGGTATAAGTACTGTTTTTGAACAAAGAAAGAAAATACTTTCCCTGTAGAAGACTTTTTTTGATCTTTACCAAACATCTGAGGTACTCATTTAAGTAACTTACTGCAGAACTTTGAAGATTTCCAGTTTGTGATCTGCTCCCCACAGTCTGATTATCAAGAGTTTCACTCAGTTGTTCAGGAGTCCCCATTCCACCTCAGTACACCTGATATATGTTGGGTGCGGACATACTACAGATATTCAAAAAGGTCACCCACATAATGCACATTATATCCTGGCACAATGAGCTAACTCTTTTTTGTCTGTCTTCTTTAAAAGTTCAACCAAGGCCTCAACTATCTCCTCCACATGCTGCCAGGTTTAGGTTTAAAGCAAAAAAATCTTAAATATATCAACAGCTATTTTATAAAATACTCATGCTTCTAAAACACCTGGTCCCCATATAAATCAAGAAACCTGATCAACCCAAGTCTAGTTTCAAGCCACTCTCAGAAGCAAAACAGGATGTGAATATAAGAATAATTCTGGGCTCTTTACATGTGCACAGGTTTTGATCTTCAAGCACGATTCCTAATTCACTGCAAAAAGCAATGTGTTTAGATGCTCATCTAAAGAAGCTTTTGCTAACTCTGCAAGGCAGTCTTGACTGCAGGTTTGTCCAGGGACACACAGGCAGCTTGTCTGCCCCAGACTCAAGGTGCACACACACACACCTCTGCATCGTCCTCACGATCCACCTATTGCCAATATTTCTATACAAGAAATCACATCAAGTGTCCTGGTGCACCACCAGCGTGAGTCCCTTGCCATCAGCAGGCAGACAGGCATCAAAGACGAGCCAGCTCCAACGACCTTTCCTAGGATGCATTCTTGTTTTCCTTGTGTAGTCCATGGACTTCTTCAGTCTTAAGTTTTAATTAAATACATTCACAAATTGATTAATAATCAACATCATAGCCTATCAGCTTAGCTCTGACAACAATGTAGATTTACATCAAGTAAGAAAATATATATTTGTCCAAATATATCTGTTAAAATAGTAATCTATTAAAAGCAGTTCAAAAAAGCAGGCACTTCAGGAGAGGGTCTTTTTGCTACTATAACCCCTCAAGGAAAAAAAAAATAGGAGACCAGAGAGATACTGAACTGAACACTTCAAGTTGGATTGAAAAAAGTATTTCAACATGAAAAAAAACACGAGTTCAGACAGGAAATCTGCACAAACACTGCAGAGATGTGCAAAATACTGCTTTTCAAAGACACTAGTTCCAAAAAAGTAAAATACCAAAAATCTAGAAAAAGCTGGGAACAATTCATAGGTGCTGAAAAGGTTTAAATATAGTTTCTTGTAGGCAACTTTTTAATACCTCTTAAGTTATTCTTGCATAGAAACTTATTGTCTGATGGAATACCCACAAGTTACTCTTCAAAAGCACAATAAAACATTCCTTGCTACAAGTAGCACACAATCCAACATCTCCCAGAATGACCATGTCCAAGCATGTTTTTTCACCAAAAGATCTAAGTTCAATATATCCTCAGCTCTTTCCCCATCTCTAAATTTGAAATAATAAAACACTACCAGCATTCTCCCAAAGTATACCGAAAATAGGCAAACTGAAGAGAATTAACTGCTCTAGTGAAATTGAGAGCGTTTAGCTCATTTGCCCCCATGCAAATGGGCAGACCTGTGGCCAAAACCAAGACTGGGGGAGGTAGAAAATGTGACTCGGAGACTCTCTTCAAAACTATTCAGTGACACTCCAGCACCAGATGGTAACACAGCTGATGCCTCCAGTCAAATTTTTAACTGCCTTGCCCACTGACTTTACCCATCTCATTAGGCAAGAAGCAAAAGAAAAAACCTAAGGTGAGATTTTTTTTACAATTTCATATCAACAGTAGGAATCCTAGAGTCCCTAACAAAAAAAGCAACCTCATTGATACAAAGTAGACAAAACGTCAAAAAATGCATGCAACCTCATTGATACAAAATAGACATAACATCAAAAATGCATGCAACTTCCCCTTCTGCATGTCAATGCTCTGCGAAGCTGAAAAAAGAGACTGCTTGCATGCATACTCGCTGCTTTGGTGGAAATCATGACAACCAAGATTTTGTACTTCATCATCAGCCATCTACACAGATACCTCTTAAACATTTTAAATATTGCCTTCATTGCCAATTATTCTATCCCAGCATGTTCTTCTGTAGCAACACACTATCAGGAGAACGTAAAGTAGGAGAAAGCAGAAGGGGGAAGTAATTCTCTATCTTGATTCTACCACAAAAGAAAAAAAAAAAATCAAGTGAAATGTCCTGCCTTCATTCAAGTTTACACAATACATAGATGCTCCTATTTTAAGCAGAGAGCAACTAATTTCAGTAGTGCTCAAACCATTTACTGATTTCAGTCAGACTGAAATAAACCAAGCTTAATCTCAAATGAATATATATACACAAACAAAATTTGTTTAAAACCACATCTTTAAACAGTGCTGTGGAGACCTCTTGAGATGTTTAGGGCTTGGTGTGCAGACAAGTGCACAGGGATGCTACCCAAGGCTTACAAGCACTGTACTCTGCCAGTATCCCCTGAATAGCAGCCGAAGAGAGAAGCAGTGCCAGGCTGGCAGTTATCACCAGTGTGACAGGAGCAGCGGACCCAGCCAGAGCCCTGGTAGGTGCCAAAAGAAAAAAAAAAAAAAAAGAGAGAAAAGAAGTCGTCATTTCACAATTTACACAATCACATTTACACAATTTCAGGAGTTTTGAGTAATACTTTTGATTCCATCAGAGGTGAAGATGGATCGTCCCTGTGCCTGCCTATCTGTCACTGCAAGNGAGAAGAAGTCGTCATTACACAATTTCAGGAGTTTTGAGGAATACTTTTGATTCCATCAGAGGTGAAGATGGATCGTCCCTGTGCCTGCCTATCTGTCACTGCAAGGCTCCTGGGACTTTGAGGGTGGTTCACCTTTCCAGGAAGAGCTTTGGTCACCCTAGTCAACCTACCGCTACATGTAAGTATTCCATGATATTTTAGTAAATTAGCTAAATTCAGAATAGTTCTACACTGCTTCACTTCANGTGGTTCACTTTTCCAGGAAGACCTTTGGTCACTTTCACCCTAGTCAACCTACGGCTACACGTAAGTATTCCATGATATTTTAGTAAATTAGCTAAATTCAGAATAGTTCTACACTGCTTCACTTCAGTTAGTAATTAAATAAACCCGGGAGCATCAAATTATTTACCATGAGCATATGGACTGCCAGTGTCCGGGCTGTGGGGGTTCCAAAGCTTAACTCAGCACTCCTCTAACAAACCTCAAACACTGGAACTGCTGCACACAAACCCTTCATAGGAGACCCTAGGATGAGAGACAGCCCAACTGCTGGGCTTGCAGTTCACAGCAGCTCTGTGTTACTGACTTAACTCGGCAGTTACTTGCAACGGCGCCGTGCCAATTCGCTTCCTGGCCAGCACGGCAACACATCGTCTCAGAGAGACGAGGAAACCTGTGTCCTTCTGGGCCAGCCAGAAGCAAACTGGCTGCTGACCAGTGCGGCACGAAACGGAGCAAGAGCCAGAAGGTCCCAGGCCCTGTTTGGTCCAACAAGAAGCAGCAGCTGCTGAGAAAAGACCGTGTCTTCCTCCCCTCTGCTGAGCCTCAAAGGAAGCAAAACCTACCCGCTTTGAGCCCTTCTGCAGAAAGGTGCCTGGCAGGCGGGCAGGTTCTCTCTTTGTGGCATCACATATGACAAGTAAGTGCTATGCACGCTGATCGTCCCCTGCCAATCAAAGCTTCTTTCCAAACTCGTGTCACCATGGTCCCCGCTTTGCAGGTGGAGAACACCAGGAATGCACTACGCAGAGGCGGGAAGGTCATGAAGTGCCACACAAGACAAAAACCACTGAATGCTTCAGCCCTTCTACGACATCGCCCCAGTTCTCCTTCCACACAAACTCAGATAAAACCCAAAGCTTTTATCAGCAAAAGCACTGAAAATGACGGTTTTGCCCCCCTTCTGGGGCACCCAGGACTACAGCGTTGGTCTCCTGCGTGGAGGTTATCATCGCTCTTGGGCAAAACCCTGCCAAGGGATGCAGATCAGAGCATGCATGCAGCGGTAGGGCCTAAGTCTCCAACGCTACAAACACGCACACACACTTGGGCAATTCCCATCTGCAGGAGCATAAATTCACTCTAAAACAAAAAAATCGGAGAAGAAAGGCGGGATAAACACACACACGCGCGCTGCTTTAGGCGGCCACTGCTCTCATGTTGCCGCAGGGGGCTCTTCCCTGCAGAGCTCCCCTCCAGCGGCTTCGCCCCGCGGCAAACGCGGGCAGGGCAGGAGGCGCCCCGAGGCCGCGCGGGCTCTTCCCGCCGCGAGGCCCCTCACACGGCGCAGGGCCGGGCCGCGCCGCCGCGGGGAGGCTCC
>VWPW01011387.1:772396-886577 GCA_013389825.1 Crypturellus undulatus
GCGGCGCCTCCGCGGCGGCGGTGGCGCGGGACGGGGCCGCCCCTGCGCGGGGAGAGCCCGCAGCGGCGCCCCCCGATCGGGCAGCGCTGTAAGCGCAGTGATTTAATAAAACACGGGGGGAAATGGGAATATACTGCGTGCGGAAATAAGGAAAAATCAGTATAGTTCCCGAAAGTGGTTTCCCGCTTTATTATATGTTTCCTGGGTTCAGTTAGCAGGAAGAAAAATGAACACAAACACGGAGAAACTTCGTTTGTCAACTTCTTTCCCAATAACCAATAACCACCCATATTCTGTGGTAAGGTGTTCTAATTTTTGTGGAGATGTACAACATGATAGGCAATGCGTAATTAATCAAATGAGCACTGGATCAGCTACTTTATCTGGTGAGTACTGAGTAGTTCAGTAAGCAGAACAGCCCATGGGGCAGAGTCCAGCTCCTGGAGGCCCTTGACCACGGGCACGTGCATGGTGGGTCATGCTGACCCCAGGAATCCTCCCTTGCTCCAGGCAGCCTGAAAGGGGTCACAGAAACCCCTCGTTGCTTGTGTTGGCCACCAATATCTTGTATTTAGGCTGCAGTTTAAAAAGTTTCCCTCCTTTTTTTCCCCAGTCATTCCATCTGAACATAGANTGACCACGGCCACGTGCATGGTGGGTCATGGCTCCCGCTCAGCTGACCCCGGGAATCCTCCCTTGCTCCAGGCAGCCTGAAAGGGGTCACAGAAACCCCTCGTTGCTTGTGTTGGCTACCAATATCTTGTATTTAGGCTGCAGTTTAAAAAGTTTCCTACCTTTTTTTCCCCAGTCATTCCATCTGAACATAGAATCACAGAATGCTTAAGGTTGGAAGAGATGGTGTAGTCCAACCCTGCTGCTCCATCAGGGACACCTTGAGCACGTGGCACAGGGTCTCATCCAGGTGGGTTTTGAAGAACCTCTCTGGGCAGCCTGTTCCAGGGCTCTGTCACCCTCACTGGAAAGAAGTTCTTCCTCACATGGAGATGGAACTTCCTGTGTTTCAACTTGTACCCGTTACCCGTTGTCCTGTCACTGGCCACCACTGAGAAGAGTTTGGCCCCATGCCCTCTACATTCTCCCCTCCGGTATTTGTACATATTGAAAGGATCCCCCCTCAGTCTTCTCTTCTCTGGGCTAAACAGCCCCGGCTCGCTTAGTCTTTCCTCATAAGATAGATGCTCCAGTCCCTTAATCATCTTTGTCACTCTACGTTGGACCCTCTCTAGAAGCTCCACGTCACTCTTGTACATGTCTTCCCAGGTGGAAGAGCACCCCTCATCTTCAGCGGGAGGACCTGCTGTCCTCCACAGCTCATGGTCAGTGATCTCAAAGGGATGCCCTCTGCAAGAGGTTCAGAAAGCCCTCTCAGAACTGGCGATGGAAATCTCCAGTGTTTGCAATTCCACGGAATACATATATGTCCTATTACTATTTTGTCGGATCAAGAGAAACAGGAGAATGCTTGCTGGCTGTGTCTCAACTAGAAAGAAGGGAAGGATAAATTCTGAAACATGATCCTGTCCCCAGGTTTTTGTCTTTTGGAAACTTTCATGAGTTTCCAAAAGTCCTGTAGTCTGGACGCTTGGCCCAAGAAATCAAGGTGTCCATCTGTCCTGTTATCCCATGTCTCATGTTAGCTATCTTCATAGTGCCTGCATTGACTGGAGAAAAAAAAAAAAAAAAAAAAAAGTGATGCAATTCTATTCCTCTGTAGCTTGCCTTCAAACTCAATTGCGAATTGCCATGTGAATAACAATTTCAGAATACTTTGTTTTATTACTTGCTGAATGCCGGCAAATTATATGTTACATATATATTTTAATTTAGGGAGGACTCCAACATCCATTGTGCAGTCTGCCTACTGCAATGGATTCTCTGATTAGGTCTCATTTGAACTTTTCAATCGTGTAATGTAAATATTAACTTACAGTAAAACACAGAGAAATGTAATCTCCCTACAGGAAAGTCAAAAAAAAAAAAAAAAAGATAAGAAATTGTCTTCTGTTGCTCCCTGAAAAACTGCTCAAAAAAGTGGAAGAAGAACCTGCCCATGAAGCACGGGATATTTGTTCCTCAGTATAGCACACACTAGCTTGATTCCCAAGGAGGACTACCCAGCTGGGCCACAGAAGTACTCCCAAGCTTTTATATTGCAGCCCTTTAGAGAGTGTTTGTTAGAACTGAATCTGAGGCAAAGTAGTTACATGCAGACAAAGAACTGTTTGGCTAAAGCAGGCCATTTAAATAGTGGTTTGCATTGCAATATCCACTATAGAGGCACCTGCGGTTGTCACTCAGGGTGCAGAAATAAGCTTTGTGGATGAGGTAGGGAGGAGGGGAGAAGGGAATTCAGTAGATGACAAAGTGCGAGAATTACATATAATGTCAGCAGAATTGAAATGCAGACTTCTCAAAATGAGAAAATGTATAAAGTCTCCTGCTTGGGCTATAGACAAGCCATATACTCTTTAAAGACCTGTATTTTACATATGCTGTTGCTGACTCTAGTTTTCATTCTTTTGCTTGTCTCCAGCAGTTTACAGTATGAAGCAATTCACTTGTTAAAGCTGTCAGGACCATATTGTGAACAAGGGATTTGGAAAGATTGCGTTGACTGTCTTGTGCTAAATTTGACTACAGAAAATTGTATTCTGTTTTAGTAGAGATGTGTGAGTGTTGTGCTATACAGTATGTATATAGTAGGAACTGCCGAATAATATTTGGTGCTATTTTATGCAATTTGTTGCTTTGTTTCTGTTAACTTTTCATTTAATCTTATGCTTTCACAGTCATTATGCTTTCACAGTCATTGTCCTTCTCAGCATTTTCAAGACATTTGTGTCAGATATTGGTATTTATGTTGCTCTTTTAGAGTTGCTTGTTTGTTTTGCTTGGTTTAATTTTCAAATACTTTTCAAATACTCCGCACTGTGGTTTTTCTATTACTGAATTTGTGCCCATTTTGTTTGCCTCCTTTCATATTTCTTCAAAGTTTATTTATCTAACTCCAAATAGCTTTTGTATTATTGCCTTGTCAGTAGAATCTCATCAGCTCCTCAGATTAGACATAGTTAGATTTTAGACACTCTTTACCTTCAGCCTTATACATTATATGTCAATATATACATAGGTATGTATGACAATTGTGTGTCATTTTGCAACAACTGGGTCCAGAGGAGCCTCTGAGCTTGCTCTTCATCCTGTGAAGGCATTGCTGACAATGTCACCATACAGTCTTTGGATTCTTGAACTAGAGAAAAGCCTCAGGCTTAGGGTGACCATTATAACTGGTCTACAACTTTTTGAGCAGAACAAATGTGTACCAAAGGAATTATTAGTTGCTTCAAATATGTATCAAGTATAGTAGTTCTATCTTTTTTTTTCTTTTTATTGGTGCTCCTCCTCACCAACATACTGATACACAGTAAAATTAGTGGGTATGACCAACATCTCTCTGAAGCAGCCTTGTAAATGAGAAGTACATTTACCATTAATTTCAAATGAACAAATACCATCCTAGGTTGTAACTCTGGATTTAATACTATTAGTTCACCAAGTTGAATGAATGTGAAAATCAGTCCTAACTCCTGGACTGTGTTTTCACTGCTTCTTCCAAAGGTCTCCAATTTGGGGTCCATTGTAATCATGACTGGAGGTTTCGCTCCTATCTTCCTGCCACCACATTTCTCTGAGACCTGTCAAGCATTTTAAGTAGCACGCACTTTCCCACACTTCTCAATGAATGCTGACATACCTAACTTAAAAGGATTACTTTCTGCTGAGAGGAATTGTAATCCTCTTTTCCTGCTCTGCAAATCCTCTAGTAAGTGAAAAAGAAAGGCCAAGATCTGTTCTGCTGTGCAGGGCAAATCACCGTCTCAGAAGGTATAGAAGAAAACAACAAATCTAAGATTTACTTGTGGTCACGCTTGTCCAGGACCTATGTCCCTGTGTATTAACTCATTGGCATCTTCCATCACTATTTTTGGGGCTTTGATATTTTGTGTTTTGGTTTATAATGGCTATATGAATACATGCTACATGAATAGTGCTCAGGACAAAACAATTCTCTCCAAAGCATTTACAAAGAGCTACTGATTGCCTTAGCTTGAACACATTTTTTAATATTAATTTAGGTATCCAATAGCAAAGCCTAGAAACACGCTTTTAACACTTTATATAAACCGGTGGTTTCCAAACTAAGGGCAATCTGGACCTTCGGGGGAGATTGCAGAAGGTGGTGTTTAAGGGCACAGGTAGTGGAGAAGGTTTGGTTGCGGAGGGCAGGTTGTCAGCTGCTGACACAGAAGCACAAGCACAAAGGTCCCTACAACCTTGATTCCCACCCGCCCATCTCAAAACCTTTTCCTCACATGCAGTGTTTGTTGCAACAAACAGGCTGACGACAACGACAACGTTTGTGTGTTCTCACTGAATGGCTGCTACAGAAGCCTCAGATTTTTTTCTTCCAGGAGTAACCTGAATATTGGCTAAAGAAAGTCTTCCCATGCTCTCCTTTCCCTCAGAGGATCTGTGCTAAGGCTTGTAGGGTTTGTGTCAATAAAATTTACATCACCAAGTTTTTAATTTTCTTGTTTCACACTGAAAACTGATATTTTGTTTCCAGTCATTCAAAAAGATGAACCAAGATCAAAATTTCCCTCCCCATTACCCATATTAGGCAGCAAAGCTGTACTTACCAGGTTGTTGAACACCTGCTTCCATCTTCCTCACAGGAGATTTTTTTTTTTCAGAAAAAAAAAAAGTCTGAGGCAAATTCCAGCTTTCTGAGAACATATTTGGCATTCTTGATCTAATTCTGCAGGTCTTCTGTCAAGGTGAACAGCCATCTGTTAGTCTTTCACTAAATGATCCTAAGATTCCTTGCTAATATTAGGAGGTGTCATCTGTTAGTTCCACTTTTTATTAATTCCTAGCTATATTTCACCCCACTCTGACTGACAGCTGCTTCCAAACAGCCCATGAGGGGGTTGTACTGGTGCCAGCTAATTCCTTCCGTGGTAAGTTCTGCAGCATCAGCAAGACCATTTTAGTTGGATATGGTGAATGCCCTTCTCTCCTCTGCTTTCCCAGACATTCTTCTGGGACAAATGAGCCTTATCATGTGAGAGAAATGAGCTTTCCTACCAGAGCAATCGTTGTTTTGTAGCATGCAAGGTGGGATCATCTGACATTTCCCTTCTAGGTCTCCATGTATTAAAAAAAAAAGGCTAGGAACACATGGCAGTGTCCCATTTTATGATACCCAAATGATCTTTCATCCTTTTAATTTCTTTCTGATGTTGATTTCTCATTTTTTTTTCTCAGTATTTACCTGGGATAAATTTCTCTAAAAAATCTGCTATGTCCATGCCAACTGCTAGTCCACTTTGACCTTTGAAACTGTGAAGCCAACATCCTCTGACTTCTCATATGCAACCAGATATAAGCAAAAGTACTTTGCTTGGTATGAACAAACACCCTTCATCACTTCCTGAGACACTGCTACTTTCACTACTTTTACCAAGTTCAGCTGCAGTTTCAGTTTCAGAGATCTTAGTCAATATATGGGTTTTGCAAGCACTTCTACCACCTAACGTAAGATTTTCTTCAGCTCATTTGCATCTTGACACAACAGGTTTTTGCTTGGCCTTCTGGACCTCACTTAGAAATCACCTCTGCCATTTAAGGCAGCACATGCAATGTGCTTAAAGTCCCATCTAAACAAAATAGGATGTTTAAAATAGGATGTTTTAAACTGTTTTCCTTTCAGGAGAAGTACTTAGAACATACAAGCAATAATTTAATATTACAAATGGCATCACACATTAAATAATATATAATAAGCAAGTATAGCATTGTTCTCTTCCTCAGAGCATAACGCTTCTGGATTCTCAAAAGTTCTAAAATGTGTAATGTCTTAATGCTTTGCATAGCTATCAAATCAAAGGTGGACACTAGCTTATTACTGGGAGTTGCTAACAGTGGGCTAAATTTATGCATCAAGGGGCAAAGGAGCCAAGATCACTTGCCACGGCACACTAACATAGAGCTTACCAGTAGATTCAACAAAATGCAAAGTGAATCTAGAAAATCACGCCACGGCTGTATGGATCCTGTGGGTGAAAAGAACTGATGAAAGAGATTAAAGAACATGAGCAGAATATAGGCTCCTACAGCCTTTGCCTCTCCTCTTCCCTGGCAGTCAAGGTGGCTGCCACATTCCTTGAAATATCTAAACCTCGGAAAAGCCTAGTCCTGACCATAGCACTGCATTTCCAGCTGAAAAATCAGACTAGAGGCTGCACTAATCTGTCTCAGAAGGGACTGCATGAGATCACACTCAGCTTCCCCTTGCCAGCAAACTAGAAAGATGACCAACATGCTGACAGTGTGCGATGCCATCCCATGGGCCACTGCACTCTACTATTCTGGGTCTCAAATTGCTTAAATAGTGCATTGCTTTTTTTCCCATTTGCATCTGTGCTTTATTTTCTGACAGCTGAGCCATGCTCCAATAAATGCTTCTGTTAGGGGCATTCTCTTAGAGAAATCATCATTTTATTATTGGCTTACATTTAATTTTATCAACTGGAAATTGTTTCCCTAATTCACCTGAATATAGTTTAAATTCTAGAGGTACATTCACGGCCTGCTGGCACTCCCTATGAAAGAAGCAAAGTGGACACATTCCCCTTTCTTCTCGTAGATTCAGCAAGATCATTGAGCAAGCATTCTGCCAGCACCACACATCTACTCAGAGTATCATGATCTTCAGCTGGATGTCTACCTTTCAAGCTGTTCTTCATGCCCCAAAGAATTAGACAGTGGAAAAATAACAGCATGCAAAGAAGTTGAATCTCAAGTGTTATTTCCTGGCACTTGGAAGCTGCCCATAAGTAAGTGCCCCAAAAACTTATTTCAGTTCTCAAACCAACACCTGTATAACCACTGAGCAAAGTTCTTTCCTGTTAATGGACTCCAGAGGGAAGCAGATAATGGGCTCAGGTGTGCCCTCTGTGGCCCCGTTGCAGCTTACTGAAAGCCTACAATTACTTTGGGAACATTGCCCATCTTTTGCCACCTGCAAGTGAACCAAAACAATAACTCCCCTGAGCAAGCATCCATCACTATGGATTTAGTAGGTGATGTGCCAATTGCAAACCCGTTAGGCAGGGATCTGTAACAATCTGGGCAGACACCATCCACTTCTGGGCTCTTTTCAGCCAAGTACGTTGTAACCATGTGGGCCAAGACAAGCTCCTGTCATAGCTCCAGAAGTATTGCCTACTTCCTTGCTCCCTTCAGAAGCATCTGGCTGCTGACTGTAGAGGTGGCCAGGATCCTGTGGAAAAATATGTGTGTGCCCTCTGACCAGATGAAGGAGCACTGTAGGATTCTCCATTTTGTCTTTGTGTTGGTTTTCTGTCATAAAGGACAAAACAAATCTCCTCAAATCTACTGTATTTTAAAAACATTTTCTTGCCCAAGTCAGGATAGTACTATGGGTCAGGGAAGTTGTGAAAGTAAAAATACAACCTAGTGTAGCATAGCTTCCCTCCTTTCCTTTGCGTTTATGTGTTGATAACTACAATTATCCTCTCCATTGTATCAGTTCAAAGACTGGATCAAGCCTTCGCCTTAGTACATGAAAACAGTTAACCCATTACTCCATAGACTTACAGGTGTATCTATTACAAGAATATAGGTATATACTACTATGCAATTAGGAAAGTACTCTATATTTAAAAGTCTTTATGTCATTTGCTAAAATCTCTCCTTTTGTTTTTTTTTTAGTTCTTTACAGAAGTAAACTCATTAGATATATAGCTTGCTCCAGACTCCAGAGGTGCAAATAAGTGAACTGTACACACTCATCCCCTGTGCTTACCAGAAGTATAGTCCAAAGGACGGTTAAAGAAAAGGCTACTTTCCCCACAAACAGCCAGAAGCTCCTGTATGCTGCCTAGGAGTCCAGCTTTAATTTTATGATTTCCAGTGCTATTTCAGCCCACATCATCTCTCTTTCTTGTACCTCCCATTGAGTAGTTGTATGTAACACATTTTTGTGAAAATAATATACCCCTTTCTGAGGATATGTAAAAAACAGGCACTGGCAACCAAGGCAGATTCAGAGATTCAAGTGGAGTCATGGTCTCACGAATGCTTCAAAGTACCAAGATTTCCCCCAAGAGGAGCAAGGGAAGCATGCACAAGACAGGGGAAGCTTTTTGATAATGCCATTTTTTTTTCCCCAACTTTAATAACACACCTGCATTTTGTAGAATTTATTTCTGAGCAACTCATAAGGCAGCAAGTACTCTCTGAGTCTTGTATATGGAGGAAGGAGAACAGTTCAAGGGAAATTAAAATATAGTCAAAAAGCTGAAGCGTCGCTTGCTCTGCAACGAAGTTGGGACGGTCCNTAACACACCCGCATTTTGCAGAATTTATTTCTGAGCAACTCATATACAGAGGAAGGAGAACAGTTTGAGGGAAATTAAAATATAGTCAAAAAGCTGAAGCGTCGCTTGCTCTGCAACGAAGTTGGGACGGTCCAGGATGCATGCTGTATGTAAGCTTTTATTGATCAAGTAGGCACAGCACTTCAGACCCCACGCTTGCGCGTGCACATACGTGTGCACTTCCCTCGCCCCTGAGTCCATCTTATATACTCTTCTTCCTCATCATGGCTGCACGGTAATTCCTGATTCGCTGTTCCACTCAGTTCTTCTTCATTAATGACTTCCACATCTTCACGTCCTTTAAGTTGTTTATTTGCTGCAGTCCGTATCTCTCCAGATGGTTTCAAGGACGTGGTGGCCTGAGAAAGTTTCGGCGCTCAGACCAGCTGAAGGCCGTCTCACCAATTCTCAGTTCCCACAATGAAGAGTTTTGTGTCCTTGGTTGCTGGCTAGTCCTTTGCCTGAATAATATCCGTATCTATTTAGAGAGCTCTGCATGGCAGGGACAATACTTCTACATGTTTAAGCAGAGCCTAACAAGATACCGCCTCAAGGCATTCCGGCAACACAGTTAAAAACCACACATATGAATTCATTGATAGAAAGTAGAGAGACAGATCACTGTGCTTAAGTTTCTCTCAGGGTGTTTCTATTACAAAACTGGCAAAGCCATCACTGAGTCCCCCATGTCCCCCGAGGCAAAAGATGATTCCTTCACTAACATAATACAGCCAACAGCAATAAGAGCCTGGAGTTTTTCCGCAGAGATAAATGCTATTAAAAGAGTGGTAGTGCCTTCCTTGACTGACCTCCACTGCCACCCCTGCACCTACTCCAATCAAAGAGAGTGATGTTCTAGGAACGTAGGTTCTAGGTTCTGGAACAAATGCATCTGTGGTCCTCACCAAACCCAAACACTTGACTGACTTCAAGCATATATTCTCAAGTATATCCTCCCCGGGAAACAGGCAGAAATGCAAGAAAATGAGGGATTGACTGTTTTCTCATAGTCACATGGAGAATGCAAGAATGGGAACAGGTTATGGGGACAGGTTATGGGCACAGCATGAGTGCTCTCTCTTTGCTTACCTGCCTCTTCTTAGGGCAGACTGCAGTTTGGTTTACCCTCCTCTACTCAGCTGGTTGGGCAGTAACCCTCCATTCATGGGGTGTGAGGAAGGTGGGCTGGCTTGGCAAAGGTGTTTTTTTCCTTCTTCTTTCTACTAATCAGAGTCATCCTGGAGCAACACTTCAGCTCTTCCCTCTTTCCCTCCTGAATTCCTGGGAATTCTTCTTTGGTAACCAGGAAAGTAACTGATACAGGTTGCCTGGAAAAGTGGGATTTTGGCAGACCGAGAAGGAGCTAAGTTCTCACATCCCAGCAAAGAGGAGGTGGTGACAGCCACAGCAGAAGTAATACATCTCCTCAAAAATGGCTCAGCATCAGCAAGAGCATTTTGAGGAAACTTTTCTAAAGTGTTCTGAGCTGCTCTTGAGGACTGCACTAACCACTGGCATTTTCTTATCTCTTAGAAAATTAATTGCCTGGTAGGAAGAAGATTCCTTCAAGATAACTGTGTGATGGGGCAATCATCACTTACACATGCGTCTTCTCTCCAGTCTTGGCAGGGGTTAAGATATGTTCGCGTAAAGCTTGTTGAATATTGAGAGCCCAAGATAGGCCCCCAAATCAAAGATACGTCGTATCTACATAAGGAGCAGTGTCACTCAGCACAGTCCGAAGCTGCACAAACGCCAGGTCTCCTGGAGCTGAAGAGTCAGGCTGCGTGTGCCTGCTGAAGAGAAGCCACAGATACCTCTGACAGGAGGACACTGAGTAGATGAGGAGGCACTGAGGCTGTCATGGCCTAAACAGAAGTGTGGTAGTAAAAATAATTTCATTGGTATTTTCACAGAGGTCCTTGAAAAATATCTTTGATTCTCCATCTGCTGGACTCACATACTCTACCCACCAGTCCCATCTACCTCTTGCCCATTTCTGCCTCAGTTTCGCTAGTTTCTTGAAGGGTGCCACTTCTGTTCAGAAAGTGTTAGGCCGTAACACTTGGTGTTACGTAAGCCCGTAAGAAAGGGTGACGTGCTGTAATCAATTGCTGCATCTCGCACAGGATGAACATTTTGTAGGCTGTTCTCGTGGCAGGAGGTTAGGAATGAGGAATATACCTTCCAGGCTCTTATTTGCATGCTGTGTCTCTTGCATTATTGCCACACAAATCTTTTATCGGAAAAAACAACATCAACATCATCATCATCATCAACACAAAAACATGTCAGTCATCCTGAAACCATCTCTATACCTGAACTTTACACCGGAACACAGGGTAGAGAGAAAAGTCTGTAAAAACTGTCAGCCTGTTCAGTCTAGCAGGGCAACCCTGAGCTGAACAAATAAAACACATTTTTTTAAAAAAGGCATGTGCTTCCTGCAGAATACAGCTTTGTTTGCCATCATTGTTTGGCAGATAGCAAAGGGCTTATCTCACCTTACCAGAACTACTGCTGCTATAGAAGAGCTCCAGAAACTTGTCAGTCTTTACTAGGAGAAAAATATTGGTTCAGCAGCCCTTGCCAGGAAATTATCTGAACCTTCAGCAAAAGAGAACTGTGCCATGCTATTCTTTCACTGATTTTTAATGTTCAGTTCCAATTCGGGGATCTTATCAGGTGTATTTTCAAAAGCGAACCACGGTAACCTTTATCGTTAGACCATTTCCATATTAGCTAGACATTTTTTAGTTACAAAATTAGCATTTACCCCTCCAGTTCAAAATATGCCATATTTTGTCTGATTAATTTGTAATAAAAATTAAAGCAAGTGTGTCTCGCTTCTAGCAGATGGAGGCAAAGGCATGACTTTGACCCTAGTTACAGTTTTGTTTAACCCCCTCCAGAGAAACATAGTTACTGTGCATTAATATACAGCCTTTCACCACCAGACCTGTTAGTGTACATTATGGACTAATAATACTAATTATATTGTCAAACAATTCAAACTGCATAACAATACAACCTCCTCTGAAATGAGAAGTGCTATAGGTAATGAAACCTACTTTCCTTTATACAGCCAGCTCAAACCCTTTTTTTTCTGAGCAATCTGATGTTAAATAAATAATGGGCCTGATTGCCCCCTTCTCTGGGAAAAGCCATGGGAGGGAGCAGAGTGGGAGGAAATCTCCAGGAAGTTTTCCTTGTCAAGCCTGTGCCTAGGCTTTTTCTTGGGTGTGAGGCTGCTTATTTCCTATGCTGCCCTCTCTTCCCATGCATGTGAATGGGGTGTAAAAATGCAAACCATGTGGAGGAGGTTTTTATGAGGGCCTGAGGCAAGGAAGGAAAGATATGCAATCCCTGGAACACTGTAGCCCCTCGGGCCGCCACAGGTGTCCACTGCACTGATGGTTCCCGGGATACACAGGGAGAATAAGCTACCACAGTGACATTCCTT
Source organism: Crypturellus undulatus (assembly GCA_013389825.1). NCBI lineage: Eukaryota > Metazoa > Chordata > Aves > Tinamiformes > Tinamidae > Crypturellus > Crypturellus undulatus. Next base: position 784,346 of record VWPW01011387.1, read on the forward strand.
CTCTCCAGGGCCATGGGACCTGAAGGATAAGCAGAGCTTCCCCTTGGCTCCATGGCCATGGCCCAACCAAGTAGTAGGATGTAGACCCTATTTTGAGTAAAACTAGCATTAATGACCTAAACATTTCCAGAGAGCAGTATCTGTGGTGGTCTGTGTGTCACCGGTGAACTCAGTATACATAGATGACTCATGTTTCTCACTATCACTTTCTGTGAAGTTTTAATCTCTCCTTAAAAACGAGACTGAAAGGAGCTTACTATGGAGATCTGTGAAGTAGGAGAAGCTCAAAGTCTCCTCCAGTTGGGCACTTCAGAAGCTGGGAGGATCTGGTAGATGTTTTCCTAAGCTGGAGCATGTGCCCATGCAGGATTAGTGCTACGAGCAGAACACCTGGGCGCAGTGCAGCATGGGCTGCTGATGACGGGGTTGGCTTGAGGGCTTATTTCCAACTTTTTTGTTCAAAAACCATTTCTCCTCAGGTGAGACCCTGCAATAGCATCAATGTCTTCTGCCATAAACATTCCCAGACAGTACAGCTGACTGCCCTGGACTTGGATGGGAGTACACACAGGATCATTAACGCGACTGGTAGGATGACAGCCTTGAGCAGTGAGGCAATAACAAACAGAGAAAGTTTTAAGTTGCTCCTGCTTTTTCAGACATGTCTGTGTGATTGAGGACACTACTGGAAAGCAGATACTTGCAGACAGAGATGGAGGGATCAAGAGAGTATCACAGGTCAGGAGACAACCCTTTTGCACCTTGCAGACTGACCTATGCCAGATGTGAACACGCTCTTCTAGTCAAAGCCACATGTGACTGAGAAAAGAAGATGAGTTATGGTATCTAAAAAGAAGCCTCAACTACTTTTTCTGCCCTTTTCCACAGGCCTTCTTCGGCCTCGATGCTTTTCCCTAGCAGAGTCCCTGGGGTGCCCGCGGGTAGACCTGGCCGCTACCGCGCTGCAATGCTGCCACCTGCCGGCCGGGAGCGGAAGAGCACGGCGTGCCGCGGCGGCTCGGGGCAGCGACCGCAGAGCGGGCCTGGGGCTTCAGGAAAATATATGTGTATATGATTGACATCACAGCCAAATTAGATAAACTTTCATCCTGTTCTTCAGAGCTCTAAGCAGGCTCACTACCAAGGCAGGAAATTAACTGGGATCTAGAGCATTTCTAAGAAAAAAAATAAAAACCCTAGAAAATTTGAGAGATCTATTAGTTCATTCTGTCCACCCTCTGACAGTGAAAGAAACAGAGAGCAACAATTCATCCCACAACATCCTACAAGGGCCCAAATTCCCCTCCTACTTATAGGGATATAAATCAAGCAGCCAACAGAGTTACCTAGGTATAAAACTGGCTTTATTGGTTCCTAGGTCTTTTTAAATATTTCTGAAACCTGCTACTGATTCCTTCTTTGTTTGCCTGTTAGAATTGATTGTTAAAAAGGCACATGCATTTATTCACAGCACACTGTATCATGTGAAGGGGTTCTTTTATTTGCTTTGATTTTTCTCTTTTCTTTTCTTATTTTTTTGAAAAAATGTGGGATTATTATCTCAAATCTAGCCAGCTAGCCTGCTGGGACTCCCTTTCCTACATCAGGGGTTTCCTTTTTTTTTCTAATCCTCTCTTTATGGATAATCCTTCTCTACCTCCTAATGACTCTTGGCAAAGGAGAGTATTTTGTTATTACTACCTGTTGTTTAGAAATTCATTTTATTTGGTGTAGGTGTTGCTAATTGTTTGCTAAGGAAAACCTTATTACAATCAATGCAGCTTGAGATTATGCTGACCTTCACAGCAATTAACCCTTTCTTATTATCTATTCTTAGTTAGATTTCCCTATGCACTTCTCAGATTTTAAATATCAAAGGTAGTTCTACATTTTGTGGCCCAAGATAGAGTCCCAAAGCATACTTCCCCGAACACTGGGTACATTTAATACTCATGAGAGTTTAGAAAAGGCAAAAGTTGTCATTTTGTAATCTGAAAAATGTTTGTACATGCAAATGCAGTAATGTCTAAAAGGCAAGCCCCAGAGCAAAATGCTTAGGACAAATTTATATCTTCAGACATGAAATGAAGACCATTCTGTTTTGCAGAAGTGTGGATACTAGTCAGTCAGTGCTCTTAAGCACTCTTTGGCCAATGCTTCTGCACCTTCATTTATTATTTGTATCCCGCTATATTGTATGTGCTATCTAGACATAAAATACACACAGAACAAGTGCTGCCTAGAGAGCTTACCTTTTAAAAAGACTAAGGAAAACCAACAACACTAAGAAGACAAGGAGCAACAGCTGCACGACATAATAAAAATACAAGGCTTGTTGGTTACGACTCTCTCCTTACCTTTCATTTCATTTCCTCCAGGTGACCTGACATCACAGGAGCTTTCCTATATCCACGCCTTGGAAATGAATAAGGGGCTTGGCAGGTGAACCCCTCCAGCCAACACTTCCCCCACAGTGGGTTTCCAGAGTCTTGAGGAAGGTACCAAGATCTGCTGAAGGGAAGTCAGGCTCATGGCACATCTCCTTGGGCAGAGGTGTCACAGAAGCGATCCAGCTGCTCTCTGTGTTCCCCTGAGTTCATATTTGCGAGAATGGGGTTTTGCCTCTGCTTCCAAACTTCTTGAAGGAGGAAGCTCCATCTGTGTGAGGAGAAACTGCAGATGAAGTTTACATATAGAGGAACACTCCTGTGCCACCCACTCTTTTCCTTATGAATGGAAGATCGGATATTTCACTTGCAGTGGATATTGCCTGTGTAAGCAGAAACTTTGTGTGAATCCAAGGGCATAGCAGTACGCTCTTCTGGAGAAGTCACAGCCAGAAGTCCCGACACTTCAGCACCGAAAACCCATCAGACTCTTGCTAATGAGAGATCCATAAATCTGATCTTTTATTCTGTCAAGGCAGTCACAGCTCATCGGTGGCTGCTTGTCACTCCTACACTGAGCAGCCTCAGGGCCTCTGTGAATTAATTTTACCTCAAAATAGGTTTGCTTTTAAAATCCTAAAATTGAGGGTCTTCGTACTCCAAAGTATCTCAGATTTGAATAACAGAGTTCAGAATAGTCTTTAGCTTAATACTTCACATGGCATATAGTGTACCATGATGAAGAATTCTGCACTGTAAAAGACCAAAGTAAAACAAGAAATGCTACCATCACTGATGGGGTTAACAATTCTCTACCATCACTGATGGAGGTAACAATTACAACAAGCAAGGAAGAAATTAATATTGAAAAAATAGAAGGAGAGAAAGAATCACAGCTTAAAAATCTAGATATCTTTTGTTTGTTTGTTTCAGTATTATCCTAGTCGCTGAATGTTAATGTGCTTTCACTAACTCTTTTTCATCAGAGTCTAGACCTCGCTGAGCATCTTTGACAGCTGAATCTATAAGGCCAAAGCATTATTGTACATCACTAGGATGCTGTTCAGCTGATCCCTCCATAATAAAAATATAAATGTCTTTATTATTTTTTCCAGTCTTCCCTGCCAATTCTGCTCAATGCCAGAGAACAGTACCACTGTGTGTGACTGATGGCACCCTGCCAGTCTTGTGTAACCATATTATTCATTTGCTCATTTAGGCTTAAAGCTAAAATAGGTTGGCTCTGGCTTTTCAAGCTGGCTTCAGCAAAGACTCTTTTTTTTTTTTTTTTTGAGCAACACAGTGAGCAAAAGGGCAAAAAGGAAGAAGGGTGGGAGAACTGGAAAACTGGAACAAACTAGGTATAAAGCTGAGTGGCCAAGGCTGCTGTTAGCTTTGCCCTTCTAGTAACTCTCTTGGGGAATGCGGGAGTGAGAAAATGAGGAAACCTGGATACTGCCACAGGCCTAAGCTTCTCTGAAAGCCGGCTGGGTGACACTCTCCATCCTCTCCCATAGAACTCATACTCCTTTGACTCACATAGGCGCTACCTAAATGCAGGGCAGCAACTCGGGTCCGGCACCAGCCAAGTTGTAAGTTCTCCTCATTGATGCCAGGCAGCAAGCCCTTCGGAAGGAGGAGTGCAAAGCAGACGGACACATGGCCCCGAGCCTGGCCAGCACTGTGGCTGAGCTGAACCTTCAGGTGGGCTGAAGGCAGCACTGGCAAGAGTTCTCACCTTGGACTCAGGGCCAGGCACTGCAGGTGACTGCTTAAAGGCTGCTAGCTTCAGCACCAGCACCGTGGCATTGGCGCAGCAATCTCAGACATAAGCTAATACGCCAGTTAGACACAAGCAGGTTTGCTGGAGCAGTCTTGAATGTCTCTGCACCCATGGCATAGGTTACCAACAAACCACGCAGTCTGTCACAGATGATGAAGAAGCAAACTCCTACACACTAGGCCATTCACCTTGCCTTCTAAGTCTAGGCATGCTTGCTGGCATAGCACAGTGTTAATTCAGATGAAATGGTCCAGTAATGAACTAGAGCTGGGCAGGACTCCCACAGGCCCAAATGGTGCAGGCACAAGATACAGAGCATGATGTGCTGATGCTAGGGAGATCTTGGAGGACACATATAGAACAAGAACATGTAAGTCCAGGCAAAATATGTTGAACTGAACTGTGGCACATGACCAGTGAAATCCATGGACGTGCACTTCCATGTTGGCTATAGGCTAAGGGCAGTGCCTGTAATTTGTTCTTTATATGTTCTTATGAAGACCCATTAAGCACATTTCTAAGTAGTAAGCAATGGTACGTATTCTTATTCACATGCATTTATTTGCTCTTTTTTTTCCTCTCCTTACATCTTTGTGGTGCAACATTTGGTGATGGCCCTTGTGAGATTCTTCTATAGCTTTGCACCTGCAGCTGGGAAAGATTTGCCCCAGTCTTTCTACCAAGGACATGAAATTGCATCCCTTGATGATCACTGAGTTGTTCAAGTCCATTTTCTTAACCATTTGGTCATACTGTAGTATTGTGGGATTATGTGAAAGAGGTTTGTCTATATTTTGGAGTCCGTTGCAATAACCAATTTAATCTTGTATACTCTGGACAATGAATCACTGCATTTTCCCTTGAGTTCATTTGACTTCAACCTTGCTTCAGTCTTGCTGGATTGTCTGTGTTTGTTTGTTCTCATGAAGATCAATGCATTTTTTTTTCTTACAATGCAAGGCTTTCAATATATTTCAATGTCAGTCTCAGTAGGTTTTTCACCTTAGGTACAAAATCAAGGACACATAAAATGGAGATGGAGCCACATTCCTAAACCATGGCTTCCAGCAACTTTGGCTAGACATATGGAGACAAAAAAAAACTAACAGTAGTGGCACAGAAAATAAAATGTAGCTAATTTAAAATATCTTTTTAATCGCATAGCTGACTTTCTATCATTAACACACAAGCTTCTGAATGGGGAGGGCTTTTTTTCCCATAATAGTAATCTTTTGGCTATTAAATGCTTTTTTCCCTTTCTCTACTTCTGGACTAAATGAATGATATAGAGACACATGACTGGCTTGGTGAAATCAGACACTTAGCAACACTCAGACCAGATGCCCATGCAATAGAATGCCAAGGAAAAATGCTGGCATCCTCCATGGCTGGGAAAAACGACTGGATCAAACGATTCCATGGCAACCTGGCCCATATGAACAGGAGGGGGCACAATCACAGTCCGCATAGTGCTGCAGCCAGTAACAAAACTTAGCATGGTGAAGCTAGACAGCTACTGTCTATCACTCAGCCATTACTCTTGCAAAAGCACGATAGACTTTTTGCAAGCTTGCTCGCAAAGAGTGTGCTTTTTGTGTGCTTGCACAATTTAATTGACAGCAACAATCAGGCCATAGTATGCTGCCTGCTGTCATACAGGTGATAGCAAAGAAATGGTATTCTGTGCCTTTTACCTGCTCTAGTAATTCTAATTTCTTCCTTGTGAGCATTTTGGTGTTTACACCCTCTCAGAAATCTCCTTCATGGAGTGGCTCAATAGTTTGAAGTGATTGAACTACAAACCACTTATTTAAATAAAAAAAGGAATTTTCCAGCTTCATTTCTGGGGAAGAAACCGTAAATGGTGTCTAAATTATGCTGACATTTTCAAAGCAGAAAGTAAAAGCTCAAAATATATTTTATTTCAGAATATATTTTATTTTGGAGGCTAGGAAATATTTTTGGATGTTTGATGACAAAGATTTTATTCAGAGCTTTATGTGAAAAGAGAACTTGTCATATTGCTAAGGAGCAATATTAGCAGTCACTGAAGAGTGAGAGCAACCCCTCCGAATGGATGAAAAAAAGTTGTGTGATTCACAGGCCTATCTATTCCAAAGAAAAAAGTAAAATAAATAGGTAAACAGCCATCTCATAGAAATCTTTATCACAGATGCTCTTGTCCTATGCTCCCGCTGTAATCCACTGGGAAATACAATATGAGGAAGCTGCATTTTTGCATGAGTTTTGCATCAGTGTGTTTAAAAGGTTAAGTAAGTTTTCCAAGAATCATATTTATTAAAGCAACAGCCTGACCTTTAATCTTCCATTTCCTGACAAGTGAGAGGGAAAAGGGCTATGTGATTAAGGCACTTGACTGGCACTGAGACTGTCTGGATGGAATTTCCAAGATCCACTAGAGACTTTCCATCTGTTGGTAAGCAAGTCACTGTAGGAAAATATATGTAGATTTTTTTCCCAATCTCACAATTCTTCCAATTTCTTATAATCCATGCTATGACATAACTAGGTGGCTAAATTATATTTGAGAACACTACGGGAGCTAATGAGAGAAAAAGGATGGACTATAATTGGCAAGAATCAGGAACTGGAAAGAGGTGAAAGTAGCAACTGGACTTGGAGTGCCTACCACATGGAAACAATGCTGGATTCTCATGGTCAATCTCAGACACCTCAGGAAAGCTGTGAAGAGGCCACATTGCTGCAAGTTCTCATTTGCACACTAGAATGTCACTTATTAAACTGTGAGGAGAAACCTAAATCGCAGCTGAGCAGAGTTACAATGGCTGATTATAATACAGAGGAATGTATTTCTAGCAACAAAAGTCTGACGCATATTAATTCATTCAGCTAGTTGCATTGTGTGTAATTCTTGCTTACATTTGCTGTCATGCAATCAAGTTAAAATTTACAATCTTATTGATGTGAGAACATATTTTTATATATACTACTTTGTTAGCCATTTTGCTTCCTAATAATTAATCAAAACCCCAAAGAAATATCGTGTTGGGGAGTATGAATTTATTTGTGTTATTAAGCTATTCTAGCAGAGTATTTCTGTGTGGTAACAGCTCTGCTACAATATGGCCCTCTTGTTTTATGACAAGTTACAATTTTCTTGTAATGTTAGCTGCAATTCATCTCAATAATTATGCTAAATTAAGTACTCATGCACATATAGAAATAAACATTAAAATACATTCAAATAAAGTGAGAAATATAATCTCTCTGAACGTAAATAGAGCAGGGGTTTGTTATCAGTCTTTAACCATCTAAGCCTAGCTAAAGAGATGGGTTTTGGAGTCTCTAGGGGGTCCATGGATGTGGAAAGGACTTTGTTTGCCATCTTCCTGCAGAAGTTCAACCCATGCTTTTGATGAGCTCAAACTCTGTCACTATCCAAGCCTGGTTTTCTGGCATTTTCCCACATCTCCACTTGGAAGGCTGTGGCAGAGCCTTGCTCTGTTGGCTGGAAATCTCCTTGAATTCAAGACAGTTTTGACATAGGCTAGCAAGCAAGGCATTCCTCAGTCAAGGACATGGGTCATCCAGAAGTTGGGAGATGTTATGGTGGTGTCTCTGGCTTGAGGGAGGCTGGCTCAGTTTGTTTCTTTGTAGAGGTCAGTGTGGGGGAAAGAGTTTCAGTGCTGCTGCTGGTGACCCTCTCGGTGAGGGCAAAGTTGTGCTTACTTTTGGTCCATTCAAGTGCGGTTCTTTTACTGGGACTGTCTAAAAATATACAAAATACTGTGTCCAGTCAAGGATTACATATTTGTTCATTGTGTAGAAGGGCTAAAAATCATAGATGTTCAGTGTTTACTCTCCCAANGGGAGGCTGACTCAGTTTGTTTCAGAGGTCAGTGTGGGGGAAAGAGTTTCAGTGCTGCTACTGGTGACCCTCTCGGTGAGGGCAAAGTTGTACTTTTGGTCCATTCAAGTGCGGTTCTTTTACTGGGACTGTCTAAAAATATACAAAATACTGTGTCCAGTCAAGGATTACATATTTGTTCATTGTGTAGAAGGGCTAAAAATCATAGATGTTCAGTGTTTACTCTCCCAACCTCCAGTGTCTTGCCACCTCTTACAGTTTATGTCCCCCACGAGAGGAGGGACTTGCAAGGCGACTTTTGTCAGACTTGCAGTTGGAAATTTCTGCCACCGGGGCAGCACTGAGGACTGCTCAGAATGGGACAGCCCTGTCTGCAAAGGCACAGCATAGAGACCTCAGGGAGTCTATAACATTGGTGTGCAGAAGCAGCGAGCACTGGGCAACCCAGCAAGGGACAACCAGCCGGGCTGTGTGTCTGCTTCACTGGGAGACTCAGGCACGACGCATCTCTCACCCCTTTACCCATTCCAGCAACACAGAGTGAAAACTATGTGATAGGGAAGAGGATGGAGAGAACATGGGGAGAAAGCAGGGTGTAGAATATGCCGTCTTATTGCTTTGTAAAGCTGCTTAACCATCTTCTTATCTAAGAAAAAAAAAGTCTAGAGGTAATTATTTGATCTATTGTTAAGTCTTTTGTAAAGGGAGTGTATGCTGCTATTCCTTTGCTTTCCCCCCACTTTTTCATTATTATTGAAGAGACTTTTAAAAAAAAATACTCTTAGAGAAAATTGTGTTCAGAGTGGCACCTCTTTAAGTATCCATCATCCAGAACAGCTCAGCTGAGGGTTAGAACCTCTCTAACCATGCACATTATTTGGAAGGCTCCATCTTAACCCCTGGAGAATGAAGGTTATAATGGAAATGAGGTACAGACCCTCACCTGTAGTAGGTCTGCTGTGAGCCTTTCTAATAAACAGCATGTTTTTCTCCTCTCTCCTTTGAAAAGAGTAGAGGTTTCCCTAGAAACCATTTTTCTGGTAAATAAAGTCACTGTTCATAGTTAGATTTGCCTAATACTGCTGAAAATGCTTTAATGGCCTTAAAACATAATGACAGGTTACTTGCCTCTGACTGTCACTATGGAAAGCAAATCACAGAATCACAGAATGGTTAAAGATGGAAGGGACCTCTAGAGATCATGTAGTCCAACCCCACCTGCTCCAGCAAGGACACCTAGAGCACGTGGCACAGGTCGCATCCAAATGGTGACATAAAAGAAATAAGACAAATACCACTGGAAACAAAATATACTTGGAGATAAGCATTCTCCCAGGATCTCTTGCTTTGGTTAGATTTTCATCTTCAGAAGCTGACCAGCACTACCTTTGTCCCTAGCATTAGCTACATGTAGTAACTGCATGGTCACTAGTAAAGCAAAGCTATGTAGACCCATAGCTATTGTTTCCGTGTGAATTGTTTCACAGAAGTGTGAAGCAGAGCATGACATGATGCTCTTTCCACAAGACAACAGGTTTTTCTACCTGTAAATAGTTAACTAGCATGTTATTGTTGTCATCCTGATGAAACAGGGACTTGCAGGTAAATGATGTTTTATTGTCATTCACTTTTACCAAAATTCTAGAGCCAAATGTTCCTCTGGAACAGTTCCTCCTTCAGTTTTCACCAAAGTGAAATGAGTGTTTTCTTACATTTGCTTCACTGGAAGCCAAACCACCTGCTCAGATGAGAAATGTTCTATGTTGCACAGAGAATGATATAAGCACATTTTTATGGATATATACTCAGATTTTCTTTTTCTTTTGAGTATTGCTTTATTGGCCAGAGCTACTGGTGACTAAAACCCATCAGGTCTTTATTTATTACAGCAATTATACTATTTTGATATCTTTTTGTCATCTAGGAATATGAACACCACTGAAGATAAAGCTTTGTATGGCCATGAGTGAATACACTGCTGGAAGCTACCCTCTCCATGAACCTAAATTTGAGCTGCCTCACCTACTTTATTCATCCTCACTCACCAAGACAAGACCAGCAGGTGTGCTCAGCATCTGGGAATCATTGCTCGCTAGCTGTTTTAATACAACTTTAAAGAAATAGACAATTGAGGAGGGAAAATTCTTCTCAGGAGTCAAAAAAAACCCAGCAGGATTAGAACAAGGAAAGGTTCACATATGAACTTGGTGAGTCATTCTCCTTAAATTCTCTTTCCCTGGAGAANGGGAAAATTATTCTCAGGAGTCAAAAAAAAAACAGCAGGTTTTTGTTGTGAACAAGGAAAGGTTCACATATGAACTTGGTGAGTCATTCTCCTTAAATTCTCTTTCCCTGGAGAAAAAAAACTTAATCCCACTCTGTGCTGCTTCCATAAATTGAAACCCAAAGTGATTAAAGCAGATAGAAAAAGATGGTATTGATACATGTAGAACACAAGTTTGTAGAGGTTGCTTGGTTTCTTTTCAGCATGCCATGGGCTAGTGCTATGGAGTGACTCTCACCATTCAGTAGACCTTCCCTCCCTGCCTCCCAACTCCTGTATATACACTAGTGAGTAGTCAACAGCTCTATAGGCAGGGCACTCTCTGGGAACATGGAGCCCAGTGCATGAGCCTTCTGTATGGAACGAGACAGAGCAGGGTCTCTGAGGGGGTTGTCTCTTAGTCACAAAGCGATCTGCTCTTCTGAGGTGGGTATTTTACCTTCAAGCCATACCTATATTCAGGAACATATTTACAGTGAAACAGTGCAGAAATCCTGCCATATTCTGACAGTTTAGCATCCTCTGGTAAAAATTCCCAAGCACTCTAGTTAGCACTAATAAGATGTTATTCAAAACAGGATGATCTTCTGAACTGATCAACTTATATTTAGGAAAAGGCTTGGTCATGAAGTATTAAAAGGTCTCTGCACAAGCACCTTTGCCTATCCAGTTACCAACCACATTCAATTGCATTTAGCATTAATTTATATAGGTTGAAAGTCAGACTGATGCAATGGCATACCCACAGCAAACTCCATTCTTTTTATTGCCACTCTGGAATTTTGGGTGTATGAGGAGCCTTGACTGATACCAGCTGAGGCAGTGGCTTAATGTACTGCTTTATTTAATTATGACTTTATTCCACCCAACCTTCTCACCTTTTTTTGGCTGTTTACTTGGGTAAAGGCATAATCTTAATTAAGACTGAATTAGGGGCAGAATGGATTCCTGCAGGCTATTACACAGTTTGTGATATACAGCAGCAAATAAACAAGCATGCTGTCTATAATTACTGTGCTCAGCTACATAGCGTAGGTGAATTGGCTTTGCCTTTCCCACGACTGTTCTCTGCAGCATCCCAGCTTGCCCTGATATGCTGTATATCTGGTTCTGAGAATCCCTGCAGTCTCCAGCTTTATCCTGAGGAGAGTGAGGAGGATAGCAGTGGGGAACAGGCCACAAGGAGAAGGTCAGACAGCCACATTTTGCTTTATCATCTGACACACTTATCCTTTGGGGCGTAAGTCTTCAAGCACAGAGCCACTGCATGGCAGAGGGGAATGTAGAGGAATCTCGCATGTAGTGCCTGTGACATGACAAAGGCTGCAGGCTAGCGCTATGGCCTCAGCCCACCACGCTGATACGCGGTCAGTGAGTATCTCAGAGCTTCTTTTACTTCATATCATGTGATGAGACATCCTGACTGTCTCAAGGCTTGTCGTTCCTTTAAAAGTCTAACCATTTTGGTGGGGGAGGGTATTATTCATGTTGCATATTAAGGTGGAGGAAGGAACAGCTTCTTGTACAGCTAATCACTTTTGTTCTTCTAGAGACATTTTTTGTCTTTGATGGAGGAACGTCTAAACCTCCTGAGGAGGCAGCATGGCTCATGAGTAGACTTACGACGGGTGGTTCGTCTCATGAGACTCCAAGGACATAATTCCATCTGGGAGATCTTTCTCCCTGCTGACCATTCTGGGTGGGAGCTAGTCTAGGGGCTGGTGCCAGTTATGCTGAACTGCCAGCCAGCCGGGAGGATGACCGAGCCTGGCCTACAAGGAGAGCATATGGCCGGAGAACATATGGCAGCTGCAGGTCCATGAGCCACATGTCGTTGTTCAGGGTGTCCTTTCAAAGGGTAGGCTCATGTACAAACACAAATATCATGGCTGCTTTGCCTTCTGAAATATGGCAACTGTTTTGCTCTTGCACCTTGTACACATAGGCAGAGATGCTGTAAGACCAACATTCACTCCCTACCTGAGAATATTTTTCTGACCGGTGTGTCCCTTGGCGTATCTGTGGGAAACATTGCGTTCGCTGGTTTGATCCTGACTGTTTTGGGTGGGATATATACCATATACTTTTCAGTTATTAAACAGTGTCTTGTGTCAAAATTCACAAATTGCACAGGTTAAAACAACTGTTTGCAGGGATATGTTGCTTTACAAACATAGCTTTTTGTCATTGTCTTAGAGCAAGTAGGCAAATATTTTCAAACTCTTTGAATTTTGTTTTTGAGTCTGAAATGATTTGCTACTGAAATTTAAGAATTCCTAATTAAGTTCTTAAATTTTATTTGCCAAGCTTGGTTATTTTGTTTTCCAAACTGATTTTTGATTGAAAATGAAGCTGTCCTAATCTTAAATGTGTTCAGTAAAAAGGAACTCAAAATATTTCGTTCAGTTGTGTTTGGATTTGTGATAAATTAGATTTTTTGCTTTCAAAACTTATTAAATATAGAAGTTGAAGGTGAATTAAAGAATTTATTGGCCTTTAAATATGCCTATTGCTGACAATATTGTCCTGAAATATTCTGTGCTTCCTAAATGCAGCTTGTGTACTGGAAAGTTTATCAGTATCCATAAATCTGTATTTCTCTTGAGAAGCTTAAAATGTGTTTCAAATGCAAATTAAAATAAACAAAACCATTAGGTCATGAGTTTTTGTTGATGAGACAGTTGTGTATTATTTTGATCATTGGAGGCCAGGTGTAGTCTCTCTTTCTCCAAATAATAAATGCCATACTGAGCTGCACACTAGTGGCTAAACCACCAAACGCAGTTATGTTTCATCGACCCCAAATATAGTAAATTGATTATTTCCAACACATTTGGAATTGATGATTGTTCAGTGCACATGAAATACTGAAGCTGACTATTTTTTTGTACAATTTTCTCATTTTTTCAAGCTTTGTTTGATTATACGCATTCCTAGTGCTTGTTGAGACACAATGTACTGAAATGCCAAAAATGGGTGTCCAAATGCTTTTTCAAATACTGCAATTAATCCTACATTCACACCAAATGTATTTGGTGTGCCATCTGTTACAATGCATATAGTATTTGATTTGTCAAAATCAGTTTCAGACTATCATTTGCCCTATTGCTTCACAGTCATCTTTACTCTTTGTTGCTCTCCGAAGTTATAGCAAATTTACTATTTTTTCTTTCAGTTCAGTGCAAGTTTTAGATGTTTTCACCTAAACAAATAGAAAGCAGCTCACTTTTAAATTATTTTGTAGGTAATTTCTAACTCAACAGTAATGTCTAATTCTTCTTCCTTTTAACAGTAGAGAGCGCAACAGTAAGATTTGGCATAGCTGGCAGGATAGCGCAGCAGGCTATAAAGCCCGGTATTTAAACTGGAACTCTCACTAAAAAATCCACATTATGCAGCTAACTTCACATATTCTTACCAGCATCGACCTAATGCTTTTTGCTTCCAGATCTCAAAACACTTCAGAGAAGTGCTGATTTCACAATGAGTATCACACGGCATAAAAGAGCTGGGGTTACTAGAAGGCTGGTGGCAGCACTGCTGACAGAAGCTGGATTTCTCATGTCCCAGCTTTGCGCACCAAGGCACATTGCACCCCACAATTCCTGCAGCTCATCACTTAGGACCTATAGCAATGATCAGAAGGTTTACCTTCAGTCTTCTCTGATGAGCCCTACGGTAAATCTGGAATAGCTTTGATGTTGCAAAAGTTGGCTTGAATTTATACTCGTGCAACTGATCATATAATTGCAGCTATCTTTCACATGGCCAAAACAGAAACTGTAGACACTCTGTCATGAAAATCAATGTTGATGATGCATAAGACAGCTACAGAAAAGCACAATAAACATTTTTTCTCTGTGACTTTAAACCCATCATAAGAAGGTAGGGAAGAGGGAGATTTTTTTTTTTTTTTAAGACCAATAGCTTTAAGGCTAAATTCTTAAAGGTGAAAATTTAGACAGCTATAGGAGAAGGTCTTGTTAAATTAACATAGCTCTTACTGATGAATGAGAGTTAAGAAGCATAATGATCACTTAGCTAACCATTTCTTACAAGGCTCGCTCTCCTACTAGGCTGACTCACAACATCAATCCACCAAGAAGGGTGCTACCTTGGGGACAATCACAATGAAACCATGTGATTCCTACGAACAATTTACGCTGTGGGAAAACTCCCTATCTTGCAACTGCTATTCTTTCCTGGAGCCTTGTTTACTTTTCTTTGCCACAGCAGGGGCAACTTTATTCCTCTCAATTACTTCACTAAAACTCTGCCTGTGAAAATGAAGAGAATGTGGCTTTAGAAGAGGAAATGGATGCTATTGCTCAGTAGCACAGAAAAATGTTTGTGTGCTGATTGAACTTTCCTTTCTTCCACTTTATCAATTTAGTTTTCACAAAGATGTATGTATGGGCCAGTTCCTGGAGACATTTGAGAAAGAAGAAAGATAAACCAATTCATCTGAGTTTATGTAGGATTGACACCAGGCACATATTTCTGCTTAGATCAAATTTACATTTTCCTCTCACTGAAACAACCAAAATAATCTGAAAATGTAATCTATCCCAAAACAGTCCAGTCACCTCATAATGATCTCCTTGAGTACTCCTGAAAGAAAAGAAGGGCGACATTCACAAATGAGGATGAAACAGTATTTGTTTTCTCAGGAGATCAGTCATTGGCACACTAACTCCAGAATAAAGGAAATTTAAATTTAAAATAGTTTTCACCTCTCAAAGATTTTCCCTCACTTCTCCTATCCTCATACATTAACCACTATATTTAAGCAGCATGCAAACTATTCACACAAGAGATGTATTTCACTGCCTGCACTTCAGCAGGTAAGAGTCAACCTCCCTTCTATAAACTGTTGAGTGCAGTGATTTGGATAACTCTCTTAGATATGGGTTCCCTGGGTAGACAGGGGATGACCTCTAGGTCTCAAGCTTTGCATGGGAATGCTAAGACTACTGAGCTACCAAAAAAAAATGGGGGGAAAAACAATAGCATCTGCTCTGCTTTGTATATTTTCAGAAAAAAATGAAGGAAGTTGAAGACACAGCAACCCATCAGGAATGAAAGAGGGAGAGCAAAGTGCTTGTAAAGAAGCTGCTACAGAATGATGGAACAAGACAGTCTACTCTTCACGTCTGTCTCGTAGCCCAGTCAAATTAAAGAAGACTGGCTCTAACTTCTATCAGAATAATTCCTGCAACCCCATCATCTCATCAGTGCATCATTTTAACATTACTTTCCCCTAAAATGCTTAACTTAACTTTGTATCATTCCCTCATCTACAGTAGACCCCTTTTCTTTCTCTTTGTATTCTAAGTTTGCAGAATCAGACTTCACTCTTCTAAATTGAGGCATCTCAGGGAGTATAAATTAATCTCTCCAAAACTTCCCCTCTCTGATGCTGCAGCTTACTAGACTGAGCATTGCCCCTAGAAGTCTGTCAGTTCAATCAGGGTAGGCTCACCTGTTTGGATTGGTATGTCTTCATTCAAACTTTCATTTATATTTTCCTCACAAGCAGTGATGAGCAACAGGTGCATTTTGGAAGAGCTCATGTACTCTTAAGGTAGAAATCTGCAGTAAGGACTGCCTGCAAGAAACGCATAACACTCTCAGACAGCTCTGCAGGACACAGCCATTGCACATGAGGANTTTTGGAAGGGCTCATGTACTCTTAAGGCAGAAATCTGCAGTAAGGCAGAACTGCCTGCAAGAAACGCATAACACTCTCAGACAGCTCTGCAGGACACAGCCATTGCACATGAGGAGTGATGAACTCTCTTCTAACATATGACAAAGAGGACTCGGAATATTCGAGTATCCCAGATCAAACTGGCATTTTTTTTCTAACTCTAGTTTAGGTCATATGAAGAGACATCCATATTCTTCCAGCCAGCCTTTTTTCGTCTTCTGACTTTCTTTATTGTTCATTTAGATTTCTGTAATAATAGAAAGGCACATTGCTAATGAGCACCACAGCTGTGTTGTCAGTCTTGTACCTCTGGATGCTGCTGCAATGACCTACCTGGAGCTCTTGACCTCCGAGGGCAGGAAGGCTCAGTTGCCTACAGCACTCTTGATCAGAAACAGTTTGTGCTGATCAGATTCTCTGCTAGACTCCTTTTTGACAAAACAGCACAATTACTAAGGACTTCCTTATATTAAAAAGTGAACAGCTTCAGTAAAGTTAGAATTTTACCCCTGTGCCTGGTAGAGTCAGACTTCCCCAAGCTACCCAGTAAGATATATTCATGTAGCTATAGAATTATACTGGATATAGAAATGCATGTGTAACAATTTCCTATTGTATAGCACTTCAGTGCTTAAGAGGTTTATTCAAATCCCTTCCCCTTTTCTTTCTTTTTTTCTTTTTTTTTCACAAGGTCTCAATTACAATGGTACAGAATACGGAATAGATGCAAAATATACTAATGCTTTTAGCTGTAGACAAAAGTGGTTTATAAAAAAAAATACAAAATGTGGCAGGAAGCACTGACAGCCATGCAATTTGAGCATTGTACAGCAGTGCCAGCAGCAGCAGTATAATTGTTTTTCCAGTTTTTTGTTTGGTTCACATGCTGGCTGGCTGTGTTAATCTCCATATGACTTTTTTTTCTGAATTCAAGTAAATAAAAGAAAAACAAGGCTCTGGATATACTCACTGATTTCACTTGTCTAAATGCAAGAGGAGGATAGGCTATAGAGTGATATGTAATATATTGACAGTTGATTCCAGGGTATTTTGCTACTACTTGTCAGTAGGTGCAAAGAATATCATTCACAGTTCTTTGCTTAGGAAAGTAAGAACATGTTCACAGTAACCATATTAAGAGAAGACAATGTTTTCTCTCAGCGAGCCCAAATCTGGCTGAATACTGCTATCATTTTCATTTGATAAACAGAGTGTGCCTTTCTATTGTTTAGGGTCACAGCAATTGAAATTTAGATAAACTGTAATATTTAACTATTTATTTTGGTACAGGGGTAAGTGTAGTTATTCATTTTGGAATCTCTTGGTTTCCATTTCTACCCCCTTCAACATTTTTTCCAAGTCCTTTTCTCTGTCCTTTCATTTTGCATTGACTTCATAATGAAATATTTTATCAGTTTAATTTTGATATTCACATATGTTTTCTTATCTGTGATTCACAAGCACCTGAAGCTTAAAATAAGTCATTCAGTTTCAGTGTGGTTATGTCAGCACGACTATTTCCTGATTCCACAGTATAAGCCCTGAAGTCAAGCTCCAAAACTGTGTGTCCAAATATTGTCTTGTATTCCACATAGCCTATCTAGCCAACTGGTAATATCTCTACTACTATCTTCCATCCTTGACTATCTACTATCCTAAATCTATCTATCTGCTATCCTTGACCCTTCTCTCTGGAATAGTAAATTCACAAGTTACAGGAAATAAAAAAAGTAGTGGCTATTTGCCTCACTCTCATATGTACAAAACTTGATAAGGAGATGCTTCTCATTAGAACTTTTCTGGTTATTTTGAGGCTACATGTGGAGCTAACATGCTGTGCAGCATATTTCCTATTTTGGATCCAGTACCCCTAGAAAAACAGAGCTTGAGCACTGGAGATAGCCAAATAGTTCTTTACATATTAGCCATGAATCATTTTAATGATAGATACGGACTTTGAAGGATGAACCTGTGACTCATATGGAAATATTCAGAAAAAAAAAAATGATTTGAGCAGCAAATATTGAATTTCTAAAATAAAATTATTTTGTGATCTATTAGACTTGGAACACAGGGACTGTGCACTGACTTGTTTTTAATTAAATTCACATTCATTTCTGAGTGAAATTTGAAGCAAAAACATTGAAATACTTTGCTTAAATCCTTTTAAGCCTTATATTTTTCTGTCTCTTTTTGACAGCATTTTATTGTTTTGTGAGGAGTTTGCAAATAGCAAACTGTGACTTGTGGTGACCACAAAACAAGATGTAGGACGCAGGAATAGTCTCTCCTGAGGATTCTGAAGACCGTCTTTAGACTCTACAGGATTTCTTTTGCTTAGTTTACTGCTTGCTTAAAGAATTTTTATTTCTAAAAGGAACTGTTCCGCTGGAGACATTCTCAATGAAAAAGAACATAGATAACTGTAAAAACATCAGTTAAATATGAGTCATTATAACAAGCACCTGTCAGGTTGTGCGGCCATCAGTTAGAATGCAGAGGCTGCACTTCCCCATCTAGTTTCACGAGCACATGAAACTAATAAACTCAACAAAAGCCAACTTCTATTAAATGTTTTACAATTTTGATGATAGCATTTGAGTTAAGCAACTGCTCAGATCTCTCTACAATTCTTACAAATACCTGTCTCAAAGATAAACTTTAAATGTTGTGCCTTTTTTCTTCAAATTTAGGTAACTGAGCAGTTTCAGGGGCAGAGCTGCATTTTATTTCCTGTCTTAACACCATGGTGATGACATGCTATTCCAATCCCAATTAAAGACACTACTGATCAGAAGCATATCCCAGAGTATGTAAGATTTCTTCTAGCAAGAAGCTGGAACTTGCTAGGCAGGCAATGAAAACATATTTCCCTAAGTCTAAATGAATGTGGAAGTATAAAGCATTCATTCCTAACCTCTCCATCTTTTGGATCTGTGTGCTTGAGATCATGGGATTGAATATGGTCTGGTAGATAAAGAAATGACCTGGGAATCTGAGTCAAACTTTCCTTTCTATGCCAAGCTCTATCATAAATGTCATTCTAAAACATTAGTCCAGGCTGCCTTGGTGGGTCACACAGCTCACAGAAGAGTTGGAAAGAATCAGTGGAGATTTTAAGAGTGCTTCATCCATTCAGCAGTAACCTAGAATATTGGATCTAATCCAAGGCCTATCTAATCAAGAGTTTTATTTTGAATCAGTAGCAGGTTCAGTAAAAGATTATAGGAAAATGGAAAGGTAAGTATACACTGATCATTTCCTTCTCAACTTTGCACCTGGAAGTGAACCACAAACTTTCTCAGCCACTTCCTAAGCCTGACAATTTATAAACATTGATAAACATCTTTATTATTTTTTCTTTTAAATTATTCCTACTTTGATTTCTACAACAACTATTGGGCAATGGTTCCATACACTGGTTGAAAAATTGCTGCCTTTTATTTGTTTTAAAATTTATCTCTGATATTGTTTCTGCACTGTAAAAAATCCAGAATAATCCACTGTTTTTGATGGCATGAATCACATTTTCCACTCTGTTGAACTCAGTAGATCACAGAACAGTGATATTATGGTTTGTGTCTTGTTCTCAATTCCTTTCCTAGTAATTGCTAAATTTCTATCTCCCTTCTGAGTACTCAGATATTGCAAGATGTGAACTAGTCATGGCAGTTGTCTTTCGTGGGAGATCACTTGTCTAAAGTTTGTGGCACCTTGGGAGAAACCAAGGAGAATTAGAGTACATATGCCTAGTGATTTAGAACCTAATAGAGACATCCTGTGATAAAGAGAAAAATTGTCTGAGTCTTCAACAAGGGAAGCATGCGTCTATAATACTAAACCTTTTTGACTATAAAGGTAAAATGCTATTATCAGTTTTAGGTGGAATTTATCTCCTCAGATATAAAGGTTTGCATACTGGGGCAAACAAACAGCAACCTAATAGCAAAACAGTTCAGAGCGATCTCCTCCCAGGTAGATGAAACTTGGCAAATCCTGGAGATCCGGCATGTACCATACCATGTGCAAATATTTGATGGACCAGGATCATTTCTGCCCCAGTGTCATAAAGAATCCTTCATTGCTGATAAAGCAGGGAATATGCGTAATGAAGTAGATGCCGCAAGCTGACAGGAGTATTGGTAATGAATAGAGAGAAAACGGAATGATCACAGGCAGAACTGGCAAGGAGAAGACTGGCCATTAGGCTGAGGGAAATAGAGTGTAGCTGAGCATTCGCTTTGGCCAGCTGGTGAAAACAGAAAGGGAGCACAAGGAAGCAGTAAAAGGAAAAACTCCGTCAGATCAGAGTTTGTTGTAGAAATCCAACTTACTCTTGAAGGAATAAACATTCCCCTCTACCCACCGCCCTGCCAAAAAAAAATTCCTGCCCAATCCTGCCAAGATTGCACGTTACTGGTAAAATTGTGAGGCAAAAAAACTCCTTTGGCCCAAATTCTTTAAGTTTCTGTAGGAAGAGAAACCAGCTAGCAGAAGAAAGAAGCACAATGTATGAGGAAGGAAGAAGCAAATTAAATTTCCCTGCCTCTTTCTATTTTTTAAAAAATAATTGGCCTTTATTCTCACTGTTTTGTATTTTATCATCACTTACGAATAGTTTATTTAACATTCTGCTGAACAATAGCAATGTGTATCAGCATACTTAGCAATGTGTTTAAGAAGTGATTGTGTTTCCCTTTTCAATAAGAAGAACCAGTCTTTCCTTTCCTTTCCAGAAAATCCAGTAGCCTGTTACCAAAACCACCAAAAAATGAGGCAATTGTAATTTTCAGATTTGTCAGCATTTTTTCTATAGTGGGAAGCTCTGCCTAAGCTGATGGAAGCCTTTTTTAGCCAAGGATGAGGATATCTCACAACTGCAAACTCTTCCTAATGCTTGGGAGAGAATACTAGTTCTTCCTTGGGAGTAATGTTTGCTTGGCTTTTGGGATTTCATCATTTAACTTTATAAAAATACGCCTCACATCGATTTGAGTTATTTGACTAAAGGAATCCTCGTTCTCTAATCTTGCTTGTTACCAGTTTGAAGGGCTGGGGTGGTGTGTGTGTGTGTGTAGATGCATGAAACAAAATGGATTATGAATTTGAAAATTGCCAATTATGTTGCATCACACAGCTCAGAGCACTGGCACAATGATGAACCACAATCCAGATTTTTCAGCTTAAATGGCTTTACATTCAAGCAAGCAAATTAACCATAAAATAAAGGTTGGGGGGAACACAAAATATCCCAAGAAAGAATAAACTGCAGATAATAAGCACCAATCTGGTGTTGAATGCAACCCAAGATACCAATTGTTTTAAGTCACGACAAAGACAGCTGAATGCTCATCTTGTGGATATAGAGCATGGATGATTGCTTGCCATGAGTATCTTCTCTCACAAATAACAGTTTTTTCGCTCTTAATTTTCTGCTAAATTGGAAGCTAACTGCTTCCCACATTGTCATCGTAGCACCTGCAGCTGTGCTGGATTTCTGCGCACCATTTCTTTTAGGTAAAACAGCACTCCACTTCCTTGAGCTCATCATTATGTTTATGTCTTCCTTTCATTGCACTGCCGCACTAATGATTCAGGCAGGCTGGTCAGTCATTAAGTGACAAGCAAATGATACCATATGCAACGTGTGACTAATCGGTCTGAACAAATGAAATCACAGACTTGCTTTTCCCATCATTCATTTCACAAACAGTAGCAATGTGGTGCACAGCAGGTAGTTCAGTTAAAACCAGCCTTGTAAAACAAATTTCCTGCAGTCGTTTAAGTGCACTGTGACGGATTCAATGCTTTAGCAAGCAGACGGTGCCCAGGGGAACTAAGGATGGTTTGGGTAAAGAGAAGTAGGGAGGAGGAGAGATGTTCCATACATACATTATAGTAATTAAAGGCTTAGTTATCTCATTGGTTTGGGCATTTTGTTTATATGGATCTCAGAAATGATTACTGGATTACCAAGCCCAAAACATACGTAATATACACGAAGCTCATCAAGAGAAACACAAAGCTCCTTTTAAAGTTCCCCAAATATGCACGTTTTATGCAGATCTGAACAAAATTATCTCTGATAGTGGCAAGATATACATGCGCAAAAGTAGATACCTAAATCTCTCCTTTCTATGCGTTTCTATACCATTTGTTTGTTTTAATGAATTATTTTTCCAAGGAAGGAGCAAAACCAAATACTAGTAATCAAAATTAATACGGAAATTGTTTATGTCCGTTAAATTCAGAGCAACATAAATAATTTTGTCTACTACCATTATAATTTTCTTAGTATTAAATAAAGTCCTCAAGGAGCTAATGCAATTTCCTGATAGTTATCTATTTCACTTTTGCCATGTTTTTATAAAAGCTCAGAGTTACACACAGCTAATATCTCATTGATGAGGTAACAAAAAGGTTCTTTAAGTTTATTGTATTATTTTCTTCAGTACAGGCATAAAGGATCCTCTGTCTCAGAAAAAAGGTCCTTGTCCTCACTGTTTTACTCAAAATTGTTCTTTGAAATTGAAGGAATTTCAAGAATAAAAATGAACCAAACCAGTCTATTTTTTGACATAAGTAAGCAGAGAAAATCTAAAGGGATGGTGAACATATTCACTAAACCCAAATCAAGATTTTGAGAAGTTACAGTCATAGTTAATGAGGAGACAAAGAAAGAATTTCTTCAGTGGTTAATGTATCAATATTAGGAGTATTGACTAGAAAGAGTTAGAATCATTTATCTATCAGCATAAATGTTATCCTATAGCAATTTCTCATACCCAGTGGAAATATTTGCATAATTAGAATCTGAAAATCAATTGTTAACAAGGATCAAAGAGGCAAAGGCTATCCCGCTTTGATCCTCTATGTCAAAATGGCTTTATGAATTTCTGAATCATTGACAGTTAAGAGGTAGAGGATCATGAATACTTATAGATCAATTTTCTAACAGATAAAAACACCAAATGGGAGTTTTTGCAAATCCTGGTAGATGACCATCTTCCACAGCATCCTTTTGTTGCAAAGCAAGTACAGTGTAATGGTCATGGTTCTCAGCAGAGCACTATCACCAAAAGTCTGATGTGATCTTTGTATACACCAAGAAAAGACTGCCACATAACTGTAGAGAAGTTGTATTATGTTTTTCCTACTGAAATGCTACCTGCTGTTCTGCTTCCCAAAATTCAAAAAGCTGCGCTGACATATTTGGAGAGGTCAAAAAGTGCCATACAGTCAAATTTGCCTTGCAATTAAGCAGTTAAGCATTCAAGAGAGTGCTGCCATTTAATAAACAAAGAATAAAACAGATTAAAAACTAATGTGTTATTTGACAAAGCTTTTAAGTACCTATAGTAGCACTGTAAAATCAGCTAGAATGGAAGAAATAAAAGTCCATTCAGCCAAACATCCTTTTCCAAGAGCACCAAAAGTGGATCCTTCAGGAAAAGAGTATATAGGTAGAGCAAACAGGTACAATATTTCTGTCTAATACTCTCCCAGCCCCAAACACTGTTATATCAGTGTCTCACTGAGCCTTGCGTGACTTCTGTGCATTGATGGATTTCTCTTCCACAAATTTGCCCAGCCTCCTGCAGAATTGCAGTAATATAGGCCTTTCCAAACTAGCATCTAAAGATTAGAAAATATGATGTAAAAGTTGAAAATAAAAGCATTTGGATTTAGGATCGCTATCAAATCTTACATTGATTTGACTGATTTTCTAATTAAAAAAAAGCTACATTTCAAAGGGCAAGTGATATGATATATGCTGTTCCAGATACCAGAAAAAATGATCATAAAAACCAGCCAATGCCCTTTAATCCGTTAATTTTTCAGTGATGAGGTACTTTGGTATAATTATAAAGAAACTAAAAGTACTTTGCTTCCAGCAGCATATATTACTACCCACCTAAGTATAGCAAAGGAACACTTTGTTTATATTATATGGCATAATTATTATATCAGTGGTCCACACAGGTACTAAAGATTTATTGATTTATTAATATCATCCTGCAATTAGAACTTCCACATGCCACATATCTAGTGTTTTCTCAGTAGCATGGAAGGATGTGGTTTGCAAAGACTCCATTTAGGGAACATTTCTACAAATAACTTTTCCCCCAGATTGCTGTTCTTTGTCTAAGTCACTGCAATACTGAGAAATACATATATCGACTGTTTCCACAACGTGTTGTTTGATTTTTTTCTCCTTCCCTGTAGTATGAACTTCGCAGGAAGTCACAGAGCAAATTAACATTCTAAGAATATTTTAAATCCCTTAAAGTTAAAGAGTTAAAGAAGTAAACTCCTTAAAGAAGAGTTTAAGAACAAAGAATGAGAAAGAGGGTCAAGAATGATTAAGTAAGTGGGGCAATACAGGGTAAAACTAAAAAAAAAACCTTCATAGCTACTAGCAAACTAAAAATTAAAGATATTTCCTAGTGAGTTTTGTTGCTTTCTCTCTTTTCCTTTAAATACAGCCATTAAAAAAAAGGTGGGGAAAGAAACAGAGAATTACAAAGGAAGATGCCCCCCATGGTTTTCTGTCAGATACTATCTTATTTGTATATATTTTTTTCTGCTTTAATTACTCCCTTTGTGTTTTTCTCCCTTTGGTTAAAGAACAAGTCGCCAGATTGTTCTGTGATCTTTGTATCTATGCAGATTAGATTTGGAAATTAAGGAAACTTGCATCAGCTACATAATTAACAACATAAAGAGGTCTGCCACACTTTTTTTTTGTTCTATTGCTACTAACAAACACATAAAACATTGTACATTTGGGGTTTTAGCATTTCAGCTTAGAGAAATATTCTGCAGGAAAGCCCTACTAAATCAAGTTGTGCAAGTAATAAATCATAGTTTCATCAGAAAAGCTTTCAACCTTTCCTGTCTCACTTCTCCTGACCATTTGGCATTATGCCTTCAGCCCTTTCAGTTGCTTTAATGAAATATGTAACTATTGTTGCTTATGATTGACCTTGTACCACCACTTTGGAGTGTAGGATACAAAGCTGAGGGCTTCTCTAGCTTGGAAAGGTCACAAGCAAGAGGATGAAAAGATAGAAAAGAGGCTGATACAGCTAGGACTGAGAACGAGACATTTCTTGTCATCTAACTCCTAGGGATTCTCAAACTGCAGCCTCCACAGAAGTTTGTAGTCAGGGTTAGAATGCGGACCAACCAGGACACAGTTTGTCGTTGGGATACTAATGCACTAATCCTGCAAAGAGCTAAAAGGGGAAGACACGGATTATATGAATCACCTCTCCTAATATATGTTCTTTATTTACACAAAGAGACTTAAGTTTGAAAATTATCCCGGGCAACAGAGAAAGTTCCGTCTTTTACAGTGTTTCAAATGGGAAAATTGGCATGTGCCTCCTATACCCAGCCAGAGAAGTGCTTGGGTGAAATAGTGTTTTCCGCAAATGAATATAAACAGGACGCGTTAGCAATCATGAGAAGGCCATTGCAAACATTGTCCCAAAATTCTCGGTGGAAAAGGAGATGTAAAATGCAGTTATTCCTAATGAAACTAATGTAGAGCTTACTCCACTTTGGTCAAGATGGTTTAGAAATAGAAATTTCCAGGCCAGCAGCACCTAAATATGAGCCTGTAGCTATCCAGCACATCCTGACTTCGTTTACTTTTCCCACCGTGAAATTTTGCTCTACTAACACTCTAATTTGGTGCTATCTCCTGAACAGCTATTGAAAGGTTGACTTTTTATATCAGAGCGCAGAAGTGCCAGCTGCTTGTGTGACAGCTCAGTCACCAGTGACAGTCCAAATTCTTCTCCAAGAGCTCACACCACCTCAAAAAGGAAATGCAGAAATATTTTAGCACAGACTTAAACCTGAGCCAGTTTCTGCCTCTGTCCAATGTACGGCTCCAATTTCTTCCACTCTCTAGCTATGCCAAATGTCTCATCTCATTTCCAAAACACTAAAAAAAAATGCCGAATGCTGTACCTAAGAAATGAGCTTTCATCCTGGCTGCTATGTGAAAATAAGAAAAAAAAAAAAAAAGAATGAACCAACTAATTAAGAGTATTTGCATTTCTATGAGGGCTATGCAGAGCTTTATCATTTCATAATTTACATGTGTAGCACCAATAGCTAAATGAATTTTGAAAGCCTCAGAACATGATCTTAGAAATCAATGAAAATTAATTTGTTATTACATTGTGCTTATTTTCCGCCTTAAGAATGCCCCTTGGTTTACAGTTTAATTGTGAAAATATCAGGACTTGAAGTGCATGTGGGGTCTTTTTAGTCTCCAAAAGTACGAAAGAAAACACCTTCTGCTGGCTGTTTTGCAGAAGACCGAGTTCCCTTTCCATTCCACATCCCACTACTTTGCATTTTCCTCAGGACATCCGTTTTCCTCAAAATCTCCTTGTTATGCTATTGTACTATATTTAATGACTATTGTCATTATATATTTATATAAATATATATGAATATATATTCGCATATACAAATATGTGACTATTGTCATTAAATATGCAAAATACATAAAGTTTTCAGTGCTGTCTACAGATGTGGTATAGAAGCGGGCAGAGGGTCTGACATGCACTTCCTGGAAGAGAAGTCCCTCCAAAAAATAGCGACTGTAGGTGTCTCTCATCATCTCCTTCCGCCTAGAAAATTTATTCTCAATCCTCTCTCCCTAAAAAAAAAAGAAAAAGAAAAAAAAAAAAGAGCAAGCCTCCTTTTTTCCCTCTCCTGACACCCTTTAATTAATCCCCTTTTCCGGCGGCACCGATGCCGTGCGTTGCCCGCGTGGCTGGATTCCCGCCCCTGCAGCGCACAGGGCACCCCACGGCGCACCAACACAAAGCCCCATCGAGCGCGGCCCAGCCGCTCCCCCCGTGCATAGACGACCCTTTTCTCATTAAGACGAAAGATGCCAAAGCGCCTGTGTGTGCCAGATCAGGAGAAGGGAAAGAAACCGACACGTCCGCACATTAATACAGAGCCCCAGCCCACGTAGCGTCCAACTGGCCTCAACAGCCACCTTGAGCCCACCTGGCTCTGCACCGAGGCCACAAGGTGGCAGACGCGCCGTATTATTACATCTATTAAACGCTGTTAAATCACGCTTTCTGCTCAATTTTCTTTGCAAGTAACCTTCGTTGTATCTGGCTCACTCAAGGCAGTGCAGGCCACAGAGGCAGAGGCAAAGCCCAACTAATTGGAAGAGGCGAGGAGAGAGACTCTCCTTTAACCTGGGGAAAAATAGAGCAATTTCTTTAAACATTCCAATATGTATAAATAGTTTTATTATATAGCTGGAATTTTAACTGTGAAAGGCTGACAGTTCTAGAAGGATTATGTGGCAGGTAAGCAGAACTAGCAATGCCATAGTCAGTTGAGTTATAGTGAAAAAACTCCCGGATATATATGATGGAGACTAGAGTTTGAGTAGCCAATTTAGCCTAGTTAAATAAAAAATAATAATTAAAAAATAATTAAAAAAGGAAGTGGTGCTGACCCAGAGTTGTGTGCACTGTGGTCTGAAACTTATGATGCTGAAAGAAATTGTATTAACAGAGCAGAGCTACCCCTACCATTCCGATGCCTACTGAGGCTGTATGGTAAAGGAGCTACTTTATAACAAGTATGTACACAGAATTATACCTACAGCACTCCCGATATATAACCACTAGGCATTATAAATATAATATATATATTTATATTTAATATATAAATATATAATATATATAGTATAATATATGCATTATATAATATATATAAGCATTATAATATATGTATTATATAATACTATGTGTTATATATATATTATAGAATGCTTTTTTATATTATATTAATATAATATATAAAAATACATTTGCAATGTACAACTACACTATATATAATGCAAATATCTATGGGTGCAATCACCCTGTCACATTCTGAAGGTAGCTGCTTAAGTACTGAACCCTTGGATTAATCTCATGCTCTCACGCAATTACTGTGCAGAATGCAAGGGAATCTGGTTAATCTTCCACTAAGTCAGACCTCTTCGCGTTTTCTGCAGTAACACAGCAAAGTTAAGGACTATCATGTAGCCGGCTGTCCCCTCGGCTTGCCGTGCGGTGTGCTGGCAGTATCAGGCACTGCAAACGGCAGCTCCAAGAAAACGCACACACTGAGCAGCGAGCAAACCAGAACCAGCTCGGAAGATGCAGGTCTCAGTCAGGGCTCCTGGGGGTCTGAGGAAGGGCTCATGCGCTATACTAAAGTCAGTGCCACTGCCACCACAAATTCCTGTCAGTGTCTTGAGAATCTAATGACCAGAGGTACTAAACAGGATACTTTTGCTGTAATTCCTCCTCAGCAGGAAGCAGGCCAGAGTCACATCTCCCACCTCCTTGCAACTTCCTTGACCCTGAAGCCGGATCTGGCCACTTCCCCCGCCACTTCCTTTGCTGCCACATCACCATGAAGAAAGCAAAGCTTCATCCGCTGAGCCGGGAAGAGAGCGAGTGACGAGCTCGGACTTGGTGGACCGAGTCCCTGGGCATCAGCTGGAGCTGTGGGGCCCTGCAGTGTTGATCTCATGTCCACAGCACGTTGCGCATCTTAGTTTAGAGTCACTGAATAAATACAGGAACATTTTGGACCAAAACCCAGGTTCCTTTTGCCCCCTCCCATCACACAGTCAAACGCCTATCAAGGATGCAGAGTCTGGCTCCCTCTTGTGCTCTGTGCTTTTAGCAAATTAATCTAATAAATTGTATACAGTGGAATAACTTCAGCAGGTGGGCTAGAAATGCCTCTAGAAGGGCCACTCATCTATGATATGATCTTCAAATTATTCAGCTTAACTTGCTTAGCCCCTTGTTTGGATAAACATGCTTTTAAATAGAGTGAAAAATGAATAAGAAAAATGAATAGGAACACACAGAGGGCTTTAACAAGGGTTTTTTATTATTATTATTTTTATTTTTGTTTGTTTGTTTGTTTTAATAGAAGATTTCCTATTACTGCCAAGCTGCAGCTTGTGACCTGCTAATCTGGGAAGCATTTGGGAAGCCCAGGGGGGAAGTTACCTCCGTTAACAATGTCTGCTTCGGTTGTCGTTGTTGTATGATCAGCTCTCTGCCAACACATACGTTACAAATCTCTTAGGACACAAGTCTAAGCAACAGGACATGACATTTCTGCTGTTTTACAGAAGGTGTCATTGTTGCTCTGCTCTGTTTGAGAAACTCCTCACATAAGTGTTCTCCGCTAAATGCAGCGAGTCACATCAGAAAATGAATTTTCTTTTCATTCAGCTACATTCTATGCCATATTTAGGTCAAAATTAAATGTTTCCGCTCACAGAACTTGATTATATTTACAAGTAAACATTATAGGGTACTTCTCCATTTCTTCTCTTTCTGAAGAAGATTGATCAAGTGTGTGTAATCTCACAGAATGTAGCTTTAGCTTGTTGTTAATAGCAGAAAATATGCTTTAACCAGGTATCAATAAAAAGGGGTCTGGAATCAGTTTGCCATCATTTTAGCATCTTCTACTGGCACTTTGGTTGAGCCATGAGCTCTGGGAGCGCAAAGGCTCCTGAGAACACGTGTGGTGACATGAACATGTCTAGCAACCACCAGGAACAGGCTAGCTATCCCTGTTCAGAGACGTCAAACCGATCAATCACAAGTACCACAAATACAATTCCTCCCTGAAGAATGTCCTACTTCTGGATAACAGAATTTGAGCAGGAAGGGTGTTAACTTATAAAAATAATGAGTAGCCTAAAGTAGCTTCTGCAATTGCTGAGTGGCCTTGGATGCCAAATGCTTCCCTCCTGCTATAACTAGTTGTAACTGTTATGATCCAAATTCATCCCTGCCACCAGTGTTGCTAAGGTGATGTTTGATATGAAACATTTGTTCCAGCACTTTTGCCTCAGGCAAACTAAGATTTCGATGGTGCCACTTCCCAACATCGAATCCTGCATGGGTGCTTGCCTCACCGCACACACAAATGATTTTGACACACCACGTGCTTCCAGAAAAGCAACGGAGAAGCCAACACACAGAAACAAGAGCAGAAAGATGTGAAGACCACCTTCCCTGGAGAGAAAAGGGTTATTTAATACCAACCCCCTGGCACTGAGTGGAGAAATAAAAAAGTTTGTTCAAGTTACCTGCAAAAACTAAGATCACTCTTTGTGTGATGTGTTGATCCACATAGTTTTCAGAGATGGAAGACATCAGGGATCTTTCCAGGCTTAGAAGTATGCATCTATACTGAAAGTTTTTCTCTATAATATCATGTGGCTCTTCCATACGAGAGTGGGCTGAGTAACAAAATATATTCATCCGTTTCTGTAACTACTTTGACTGGGTGTGAGCAGCTGAACTGTATCTCCAGCTCCCAGCTCGTGGGAAGCTCCAGCCCCGAGATCTGAGTTCCTCACACAGTATGCGCTAGATGGCACTGTACGGTTCCTCTTCCGCTCATCAGCATCGAAAACGGGTGAAGAGGGGACTTTTCCCCCACTTCTTGCACAAAAGAGCGGAGAAAAAAAGGCTACCCATACATCAGTTCACTTCAGTTCGCTTCCATGACTTATTCTGGAAACTGAGGCAGAAAATTCCATCTGATTCCCTCCCAATCCATTCCAGCTAGAAATATCTTTTAGTTGATTAAAAGCCAACCCAACATCTTCCTGTAGGTTAGTGCACAGGTATTGTTTGTGTAGCAGCAGTTCTACCTCACATTTGTGGCCATTCTGTCATACTCAAGTTGTCTTGTCTTGTAACATAATATTTCAGAAGTTCACGGCTCCTTACTTATGGGGATCCTAAATCACTTTGCTTAAGAGAGCTTCAGAAAAGATGCTGGGAAGTAGACAAGCACCGGTCTTTTACAATGAAAAATACACAAAATAGAGATAAGACTGATGCTGAACTTCTGCTCCCCTGAGCAGCTGTCCTCTCCATAATACACCTGAGGAAAAAACAAGCAAGCAAGCAATCCAAAGAGTGTTTTAAATGCAGCCAATGTTTTATTGGTAATAATCAGTTAGAATTAGACAGCAATAACATTAGGATACCAGTGTCATGTATGGATCTCTCAAATTATCAGAGTCTCCTGAATAATACACTAAGGGACAATTCAGGTTTTTTGTACTCCATTCAAGGAAAGCCAGGAGGAAAAGACCATTATGCAAAACCAAGGGATATGAGTGGAAATGCCCTGACTGCAGTGAGATGAGCATGTGGTCAAAGCAGGAATGAGATTACGACCCCAGACCAATGCTTTGTTAACACCACCGGACGGTAAATGACTAGGAGGAAAGCAAAGTGCACTCATGGTACTCCGCTCAATTGCGGCCACATGATGATTCCTACCACCCACAAAGTTTTTGCTAGGCAAGTGCAATGCATCATGATCCTAGAGCTGGCTTCCCGACCACGGCAGAGCGTGGAAGGGCTGAGGAATGGTGCAGCACCCTTGGATTCAGCTCCCATCTGAGTTCCTCCACAGGCATACAATTATTTATGAGGCTTTCACTCCTCCTTCAGACTTGGTTGAAATCATCCAAAGTACATACAAAGAAAAAGAAAAACAAGACATGGTAATCAAATGAGTCATTTTTCTTTAGAAATTAAGTTAAAATACATCTTCTTTCCAATCAGTTTTATCAGCAGTAAATTCTTCCTCTCACCAATGCTGCCTTTTACTCCACATGTGATTGTTGGCATAAAGGATAGCAAAGCTTAAAAGCAAAATTTAGTCTCACAGTTCCCTCTTCTGCCTGTCAGCTGATGGTGCAGTAAGGTTGCTTCAGAGGTGCTCTTATCTGTTTATTTAGTGTCTGTATGCTCTTGCTGACATTAGGCATGAGATCTGGAAAGCTATAAATACAAAAGTAGCCTCCTTTTTTTTTTCAACAAATGGGTTTATAGCAAAAAATAAAACCAATAAGCTTAATACTAAAAGGTCAAAAACATTGAAAACTGGTTACAATTCTGGTGGAATAGGAAACTCACAGGGTAAGGCATTGCTAATGGTAGGCCATTAAGAAAGGTGTCAGAGGATGGACTAGAGAGGTTCCTACCTGTAGTAAATGTGGAGGCATCTGCAAGAGAAATGACTCCTGGTAAAAATGGGGGTCCCTGTCTGCCAGAACAGGTCACTTGGAGGAAAGGTGCTCCTCTCCATCCATACCTGTTCCCCTCCATATCTGAAGCTGTGGATGGGTTTATTGATTCCTGGTTTTGTCAGTTCATTCTCACAGATAAAATAATTCCAGTTTCCAGAATCTCTTTATGGAGCATATTTCTTGAGCAATAGTTTCATTCAGAACATCAGCCAGCAGCATGAGACGAGAGTGGGCTTCAGAGAAAGGGGAATTGTGGAAACTTCACCCTCTGGGCCAGACACTGTGGCTGAGCAGGGAGTTTCTAATGTAGAGGAGGTGGTTTTCCAAGCCATGCCATTTTCCTTAAAAGAAAGAATTAAAAGCCTCAAAGTGCACAGTGTAAACAGCCAGTGCAAGTAACACTGCGGGACCCAGTGCCTGCACTAAGCAGAAAATTGTCCAATTGTCTGGAGACAGCGAGGCCGTGCACTGCCAGCTGGGAGGAACAGTGACAAACGCTCCGTGCTTGGCCGCACTCCACCTTGCGCTTGGCTTCGCTCTACTCCTGCTGGTTTTGCTTTCATTGACTTTTGTTCACTTTATAATTGGCTTAGTGAGCGGGCATGGAGAAGCAGCAGTGGTCTGGAAAAGCTCTAGGCCAGTTGAAAGGCAATCTGGAATCTATCCCTAGCGCTGCAAGGCCTCGGCCAAGTCTCTTCTGCTCGCTGTTTCTCAAGTTTTTGTCATTAGTGAAACAGGGATAGTAACATCTCTGTGTATGGTGGTGAGCGAGAGAATTTCTAGGATGTTTATTGTGTTTCAGATCTCCGTAAGTGACACTAAGTGACGAAGCTTTATTGACATTCCTTTTAGCAGCTGTTCATAAGCAGCCCTCCTCACGAGTCCAGGGAAGAGCAGATGTTAGTGGTCCCTAATATCACCCCATACTGATCCAGTGACTATCACAGCGACCACAGTCACCATTTTCCAGTGAGTGCTATCCCTGTGATCCCCTCTTGAGCTGCCTGCATTAGGTTCAGGGGCAGGATAAAATACAGTTTGCAGGTTATGTGTGAATCAGCTTGCTGCTGAGAACAATTTATCACTAAGGTATTTCCTAATGTACTACATTAGCTTTTTGCTGAATTTCAGATTTTATCAAATAGCACCAGCTTAAGCAAATACACTACTTTGGTTTTTGGATACTACTTTGAAACTATATGATGTGAATGTAAAGAATTCACTTGAAACAATTCATAGTCCTCCTACCTTCCCAAAGTACACAAAAAAGTCTGATTAGTTTTGACTTTTCTAAAGCCCCTAAGACCTGTAGCTGTCACAAGAGGAGGAATGCTCAGCTTTTCTGAATTTTACTCCTTTTGGTACTCACTGGGTTATAAACTAGCATATTAGAAAGCAACTGATTGCCAAATGTGTGACTAGCTGATATTTGTAGAGCTCGTATACTTGGAGTCACTGCAGAAGCTTCCCTGGGCACTGTGCACCAGGCACAGCTGGCTGGCCCCGTGCGCAGCCTGTCCCTCCTCAGCGCCGCATGCAGGGGTCCCGCAGAAGCATGAACCTGGGACAGGGGGGATGTGACCACCAGGGCACCGGCTTTCTCCTGACACAGCACAGCGCCCTGGGCCCACGCTGTGGGAGGCAGCCCAGAACACCAGCACAGACTCGCTTTGTGCCCTCAGGACAATGACACCCAAGAGACTCCAAACCAGGAGCACCTTGACTTCATTTCACAGTGCAGCTGGCTCGTGACAGGTTATTTCCTGCAATTAGAGACAGGAGTGTTACACAAAACAGTGTCAGTGGTGCGAGAACTGTCACAAAGGCTGCAAGGACACACCTGCAGCAACACCTTTTAGAGAAAACCTGTTCCTCATGTTCCTGAAACTGCTACTTTGGTTAGAGGCTCGATTCAGTACCGTGTCATCCCAAGCAGGCAGGAAATTTGACTTTCTTTGCCATCCTCACCCAGACAGCTCCACCGTGTTGAGTGGGAGCATCGTACTGCACCACACAGCCTCAGCCGGTATGGCTATGGACACAGCAGAAGCAACTATCCTTGTTCCCATTAGCCTTCCTTCTAAGCGAAACTGTGCTTTCATCATAAAACCTGAAGACCGAGTCCATGGGGATGTGCCCAAAATGCTGAACGGATAATCCCATCAGTGCACTTAAATGGGAATCCAAGTTAAAAAAAAAATCTAATAACCTCAGGTCACTGGACCGCACAGACTACAGAGGAGACTCCCACTGCAACATTATTCCCTGTAGTCCCTTGAGGCCACACAGGCAGTTTTGATGCAAGATATGGACTCTCCACACACACACACACACACACACACGATTTCACCACTAGATGTCAACGCTACCTGAGCTTTCAAAAGGAAGCAAATTGGTATTGCTGGAAAAGTTGTTCTAGCCAGCAGCAACTTTTGCTGGAGACAACCTTAGTCAACAGTCAATTCCCTTTGCTCAGCCCAAGTTGTGATGTGCACTTGTATAAATTCAGACCAAGTCCACAGGAGTCCCTGAGATTAACCTGAGGTCTAGTAGGAATGAGCAAAAAGCATGACATTAAATTTGTTTAGTTAAACTACATCGCACTCTTGCATAGAAACTCTTGAAGTGAATTACTCCATTTAGAATGAAGTAAACCTTATCAAAATGTAGTATCAAGTGCATCTACACAGGGGTTTAACACAATTTGATTGATCCACATAAAAACAAATTCATTTCAACTTTTCCAAATGCTTCTGTAAAGACAAATGCCACAATCCTCTCCTGAACTGTGAGGCCAGGACTATAATCACTTATTGCAGGCACAGTGGCTTCTTTAAGCTGTTATAAAATAAGTATGTGCAAGCGCTGTCCTTGAGTTTTGAGCAACCCTCATGACTTTTCTGCAGGTTTTTCATAAGATTTGTATGCTATTTCTTCCCAGAGGCTCGTATTTCGGAGGTGTTCAGATCATTCCCAGTGACCTCCTGTTTCTCTCTAGCAGCTCCTACCACCACACGGGCTTCTACTTGGCCTTCAGGGGTAGCCTCTAATGGGCAGCATAAGCTGAAGCTCTCCATAGCATTGAGCTGAGTCTGATGCTTGTGGCGTCAGCCACAACACAGTTATCAACCTTGGGATCATGATGAGGTATCCAGCATCTGGCAGCTCTGCCTGGCTGTTGTCTGGAGCTCCACGGTCAAAGGAGATGTTGGCCTTGTAGTAAGACTGGCATCAGCAGCAAATAAAGTAGTTTGCTGCCTTAGAGTGTATGAAACTGGATTCAGTAAGATCAGTTTTGCAGTGTAGCCAAGGACCCAACAGAAAACAGAAAAACTGGCCTTTGTGCATCCGGATTTTTTAAAACCCAACCAAAATCAATAGAAGGGGAATGTAATGTTGTGCACTTGTTTGAAAGAAAGGGGAGAGACACTTTTACAATAGGGTTTGTTTTGATGAAAATTTTCCAAGCTGCTTGACAGAACTTGAAAAAAATCACTGGAAGTATTTTCAAAGGTTTTATGGCTTAGAGATGATCACCTGGAGCTACTGAGCTGAATTCCTCAGGAGAAGTTTGTTTGTACTATTGAGTAATCTCTGACTACCGGGCATGTTTGGTTGGAGGCCAGCCAATGCAGGAATCCCTCCCACACAGATTCAGTAGCAGATTATTGACCTATCAACAAGACAAGTGTTTTTCCTAGCATAAAAGTAGAACAAGAACTCTCAAGTATTTGCCAAAAGCCAGTATAACTTAGCAAGCACTTGATCCGGGGTTTGCTCCCCTGTTGTCATTTCTAGGGCTCAGTCATCCCTATTCACCTTTTCCGGTGAATTCCAGGGCAGCAAAGCACAGCTGTTTGTAGCGTGGCACGTTTCATGCCATCTGTCCCAACTGGTGATGCCTCTCCCAGGGGCCTCTTCCCACCAGGTCGACGGGGCAAGTTCGGTCGCTGTCAGTTCTCCATGCTCAGTAACGCTCCCATCTCACCTACTTCCCCAGGAAGGCAGCTCCACACTCCAGCAGGACTCAGTGGCATGATCTGTCACCACTTGCAGAACAATTTATTTCCTTACACCTAGTCATTGCAGCTTACAATAAGGCTGTTTGTCATCTCTAAGCTTTTCTCCTTAACTGTGTCTTAGCACTTCCAGCATGGCTTTACCTCTGGCCGCTGAAACTTCACTGAAAGAAAATCAGGACAGCAAGTCCGTGCTGACTGCTAAAGCTGGTCCACAGCTGGAATCTATCCTGCTGACGTCCGAAAGCAGTGCTACTCCCTTCTCCCTAAAAGGTAGCAACTGAAGCAGTTGAATATACCAATACTTTGAGTCACATCAATGAGGAGATCACAAAGCTTCCTCCTTGTTTGCTAGATTTACAAGCTCTCCTGAATGGCTCTTTTCGGCATCCAAAATGAGTTTTCCTGGGCCTTACCTGCCTGGTTTCTTCATTACTGTTGCCTTTTCTCCACAGGAAGTTAAGGATGAGATTTTTTTTTCTCTTGAGGATTTCCCTTGGAAAAGTGGTTGTGGAAAGGGACAGCAGCTTCTTTCAGAACAAAGGGAGTGTCCTAAGGCTATCACGATGATGCCCCTTTCCCTCCTGGCTGTAGCAGAAAGTATGTTTAAACCTTAGCATAGTCTCACCAAGCTGGGCTTGTACTGGTTTAATTGGGTTAATTATGCCAGTGAAAATTCACTCTACCCAAATCATTACACTGGCACAAA
The DNA here is from genome assembly GCA_013389825.1 of Crypturellus undulatus. NCBI lineage: Eukaryota > Metazoa > Chordata > Aves > Tinamiformes > Tinamidae > Crypturellus > Crypturellus undulatus. The sequence goes on from VWPW01011387.1 coordinate 821,217, forward strand.
CACCTTGTGGAGCAGGCTTGACACTGTTTACGAATGCACTCTGAATGCACTCAGGACATTTCGAAAGCATTCGAAAAGTAGCCAGGTTTAGGCTAGTTGTTCACAGGGTTTGCAAGTAGGAAGGGTGGAAGGATAGGGAGAACTTCATCCTTCACACAACACCGGGCCCATTGCTGGCTCTCCCGCAGCCCCGGCTGGCTCTGCGTGCACCCTGCTGCAGATGCCCTGAGAGGGGGGACGGGATGCAAGGCCAGCAGGACCACTCTGCTCCATTGAAAAGCACTTGCCCTTCTCACCAAAAGGATCAGGTCTTCCTACACAGACTCCGGAGGTCTGAAGACACCCCTCCCCTCTCCCACAGGCACTTCTGTGGTGGCTCCATGTCCCGCTAAGATTGTACCATGGTCACAAGGCACGGCCAAGGGCACTGTTAACACCATCTCCACTTCTGACTGTCTGGAACATGTGTCGGCACCAGCAAGTCCAACCAGGCAGGGGTGGGCAAGCGGCTCTGAAGGAGAGCAGGCTCCAACTAGGCACCTGCTGGCTGCACCCACCTTGCAAACAGCGCGGGTTTGGCGGAACTGAATGACTGAAAGCATGACAAGCATAAAATATTCCAGGTAGGAACAATAACCAAGTGTCACAGGCAGGAAGGTACAGAGCCCACAGTTCAGTAAGGTAGTTTTTGTATTTTGAAAAGCAATATTAAAAAACACTGAAAAATGCAAGATAAATGTAACAGTTGCTTCTACAAGTTTTAACCTTGTATTGCTTGGCCATTTTAACATATAAATTATTGCTTACTAGCTCTCATAAATACACGACACAGTAATATGTACAGAGGCAGACAAGCATGAAATATGAAAAAGAAAACATTGGCAACATTGATTCTGGTAAATCAGACTATTTCATACATACCAGGTCCCATAATGGTGGATAAGTACTAGCTGCAGTCCCTGAGAATTTGGGGTTTTCTCTTTTATCACTGTTAATGCAAGATGACAGCATTATGGCACTCAGAGAGAACATAACAGGCAGGTGTTGTCACCTCAGCTCATTGACTTCATCCCAGTATTTCTTAACAGTGTAATAAGATGACAATAAATAGGCTATGGAAATAAATATTTCTCCGCTAAAATGTTTAGTATTTACATCTTTCTTTGTACTTTTACAGCAGCATATGTCTTTTTGTATCTAGTAACATTTTTTATTTTTGCCACTGTCATGCAAATGGAATTTAGTACTATCTGAGGATGGGACTGGAATCAAAAGGATATGTCATGGAAACATCTAAATTTGATGCAGAAAAATCCCACATCAAATCACTACAGAGTGACCCATCTTTATACTTTGTTTTGTCTCATTACTCCTCCTAGCTACTCAAGAAAACATGCAGAAAATATACCCCCAGGTGTGACTATGGTGGACTGAATATAAGAGATTCATGGATTTTATCTTATGCAACATAATTGTGCTACTGGGGAGGTAAGTAAGATTAAAAACCGCAACATTGTCAGTTGTAAACACGGGAGAGGCATTATAGCGTTCCCCTATCTTTCACAGGGTGTATTTCTGATTTTCCTCCCATACATCACGTCTTCGCTCTGCTCGCCAGCCTGAAGTCCAGCTCTGCAACACTTCTGCTGTCAAATGAAGACCCCAATGGGCCTTTATTTGTGAGGCATATGAACTGAAGATTCAGGCTTTTCCTTTATATTATGCAGTTAAATGTTTATATAGTTTATTGAGTTAAAAGATCCACATTCTCAGTGTGAAATCCATGCACCCGAGATGGCCCTTCAGACCTGAAAGTTGCTTCGCTCTAGCAAAGGCAGCTATGAAAATTGCTTTGTAATGTTTTAAACCACAGCCCAATGAGCCGGGACACAGAATGCAGAGTTAAGGTTGTCTTTGTGCGTTCAAACAGACTTTACACCAGCTGCAACGGGCAGCCAATACCTGGGTTAGTATTAACCACAGCGCTGCAGAGAGCCGATACCTCTCGGGCCTGAAGCCTGCCGGAACACAGCTGGCCCATCAGCGTATTTCAGAACTGGCAGAGTGAGGCGCCCTCAAGCTGGCTTTAGCAGACTTCCAAATCAAAGCTTGACCGTGGAGTTTCTTCTTTTTTCCCCCTCCCTTAATTCATTTCTTTTATTTTTATCTGGCTGCTGCACCAGCCATAATTACTAGAACTACTACAGAACCGAGAGTGCAGGGAACTCAGAGTCGAGCCCACTTTCTTACACTGAAAACCCTCCTGTGTGCTTATCTCCACAGATTTCAACAGAACAATCTGTGGTATAAAGTTACTCCATATGAACCAAAGCACACAGTCAGGTTTACATTCGGGCTCCTGAAGGTTGTGCTGCAAAAAACAGGATTTCACAAGGGGGAGCTCAAGAACCAGCAAACAGCGCCAGCAATGCAGGGTGGATTCGGAGAGCACTGTAGCCAGAGGAAGAACAGCAGCGAAACAAGAAACAAGCACTATTTGTGGGTTGTGTTCTTACACTGCAAAAAGCAGCCCACTCCAGCTAGTATCCCGATCTGAACAGTTTTGGTCTGTTTGCACAAAAGGAGATATTTACAATATGTGCAGTCTCATCTACAGAAGAACATAGGAAATTTTTACTCCATGGCCAGCAAGAGTTTATTTGTTTTTCTTTTTACTGGGTAAAAAGATTTTTTTCTGAAAAAAAAAAACATATAGTATCTGATAATAACAAAGTACAAGCAAATACATTTCTGAAACATTTGTTTCCTTTACAGTAGTTCTATACAATATTTCACAGATGGGAAAACTGAACGAATCCCACAGATTTCCCAACAGACTATTTGTTAAAGCTGCGTTTCTTAAAACCCCCCACACCAGAGTTCACACGCCGATGAAAGAGCATGCTACTTCAGAGGGGCCACCTTTCCGCAAGGGAGCATTTTCTTGGAATTCTTCCTGATGTGGAAAATACACAATAGACGCAGGAGGTGAGGCATTGCATCCTCCTTGCTCTGCAAAGGGACTATTTCTGTATGTTGGTGCCCAGAGCAGAGAAACACACTGCACATTGCCTGCAGCAATATCTAGAAATATCTGTGACTGTTACAGGTGTTACTGTATCTGAAAATAATCTGTATTTCAGGGTAACTCCCTGAAAGCGCTGGAGACCACGGCTAAGATGACAGGATGCTAAGAGGTGGGTATTCAAGGTCCAATTTAAGAAAAGCTCTCTCAGAACGTGCCTGTAAGTACTACTTTAGCTTCATGAAACTGGCTAGGAGAGGGGTGAGGGAGAGAGACAGCGGTTCTGAAGGGACTGTAATGCTGAGAGCCTGGTGTGTACGTGGGTAGTTACACGGGCAGGCTGTAAGATGCACTCACTCATTCTGTAAGAACTGGAAGTGCGTGCAAGTTAAACCAGAGTATTTCCAGGATGTTATTAGTNTTTAAGAAATGCTCTCTCAGAACATGCCCGTACTACTTTAGCTTCATGAAACTGGCTAGGAGAGGGGTGAGGGAGAGAGACAGCGGTTCTGAAGGGACTGTAACGCTGAGAGCCTGGTGTGTACGTGGGTGGTTACACGGGTAGCCTGTAAGATGCACTCACTCGTTCTCTAAGAACTAGAAGTGCGTGCAAGTTAAACCAGAGTATTTCCAGGATGTTATTAGTACATAGGGACATAGACATTGCCCCTGAATAGACACGGAAGAGGCCAAAACAGCTCCCGCTATAATAATTTACAGCATGTTAACTGCAGGAGCTAGTACTGAGAAAAGGGAGAAAATAAAAGTTTTAGTATACAAACAATTCTGTCCATAAACTGCAACAAAAGCAGGTTAGCTCTGATAGTGTGTTTTATAAAGCAGACTCTTAAGGGACCATAACAGCATGAAGTGTTCACTTCTGCCCTCCAAATTATGACACATAGTGAGTCTCATATGGTGCACTGTCTTTTCACACTTCCATTTGTGGTTGTCCACTCTTATCTTAAATAAGATGCTCTGTTGGACTCAGGAAAGCTGCACGGATTGCACAGTATTTTTGGCAACAAAACTTTGGCAGCCTTGAATTAGTGAGGTACGTACTGTGGTGAACTGCAAATCCCTTCGTGGCATGTTGCTTGCTGAAATGTTTTTGGCGGCCACATGATGCTTCCTTTCCCTCTAATACTGTCAGAATCTGCACAGAAAGCTACACTGGACCAAACAATATTTTCACAGAGACTAAGCTCCCGAGCTCAAAGGCAGCTGCTCCGCTCTCTTCTGCTGTGGTGACAAGTGGAGACGGCACCAGGCTCACCCTGCAGTGTTGTGAACAGCTCCTTTTCTTGCTCTGATCAGTTTTCCTCTGTGTGCCACATGAGCTACTGATAAAACTCAGCAAACTCTTCGTATATAGGAAAGCAACATGCTTGGCATAAACATTCACTGGATTCAAAGTGCTGCAGTTACAAGGTTAAATGAAGCTGTGTACGCTCACACGCGCGGCTCTATCCGGTGGGAGAGCTCAAATAGAGCTTGCTGGTTGTCGATGACATGCAGGTGATGGACGTAGGGCTTCAGCTCATGATGCTCTTTTGAAGGAACTTCATTGCCTGCAAGAGAGGAGACAGGGGATGAGCCAGCCGTGCCGTGCCGACTGCCGGGCTCTGTGCACTGGCATCGTATCTCCAAGCCCCAGGTGTGCCAAGGTGTCCAGTGACACACATTCACAGAAAACCCCACTGCCAGTGACTGAAAGGACTTGCTATTTAACTACAACACCTGAGGTATCAGCTAGAAATGGAAAAAGGGAGAACACAGCAAGGAGGAGAGGCAACGCTGCTCTGAGGGGATGACAAGGGGGCTGCCTGAGCCTGCGCGGACAGTTTCCTTCTGCTGGGACAATTTGTCCCTTGCAAGAATGGTTCAACGTTTCCTTTGTGCTGCTCTGGCAGCACAGAGAGACCTTGAGCAGGCTCGTAACTTTTAAACAATCTCAACACAAATACACAAGACAGCAGGGCCTTGAATCACTTCCTTGGGAGAAGGGGAAAGGTGACAGCAGAGCAGATGGATACTAAAGCTCTTCAAAGCTCTTCTGACAGGCCCCTGGGCTTTGATCTGTCATGCTTTTGATTTCTGATCGAGCAGTAGAGATGACAGTCAGGCTGCTATGTCATGGGAACGTACATGGCAGGAGGAATTAGCTGTGGAGCAGACGAACCAAAGGGCGGCTGCAGCAGCAGCTGTGATCTCCACCATGTTTGGGCCCAGCTCTGACCGGTGGGAACCCGCTGCCTGCAAAGCCTCCCAGCACCGCTGGCCACCCGCAGAAATGGAGGTGGAGGAGTGAAGCTCATTGCTGTTGAGACGCAAAGTGGCTGGCAGGGAGGACACAGATACGTTGCCTGCAGAAGCCGACGTTGTCGCACTGCTGGCAGGCTATCCACAGCTGGAGAGCTCTGGTTTAGTCTATGTCCTCAAGGAATTCTTAATGCCATTACCATAAATTAAAAAGAAAAGAAAAAAAAAACACGCAAAAATCCTCAAACCAATGGGCTTAACTGCACGCTCCCTCCCTCTCTTTTGTTTCATTATCATCCATTTTTCCACATACGGGAGCTAAAGGAGAAGTCTTCCAGGACCTGACCACCCTGCTTTGTAAAGAGTCCTATCTGAAGCTGTGCAAGTAACTCAGGGTGCCAATACAGCCCGCTTCTTGTGCCACTGCTGAAGGTGCTCCCCGGCAGCTAATCCTGGGGACCATTTCTAAGCACTCGCCTGGCCTCAGGTACATGGCAGAGAATCAGGTAATGTGACGAATATGTGTCAGAATGTCAGGCTTGTTAGGGAATAAGTTCACGACAACTGTACTGAGCATACTGAGAATTATTGACATTCTAACTAAAACCTGAAATTACAAAGCTTCAATTATGTTATTTGTTCAGGCTGCTTTGCCTGATTTTGGAAATGCTATCATTTGTTTTCAGGATTTAACGTATTAAAGTATTACTTCCATTAAAAAGGCATTTCAGCCTCACTTGCCAACCTAATCAGTTTCTAATCCAGAAAGACCCTGCCCTGCTTATTTAATACACATGATATAGTTCATGAACAATACTAATATTCTTTGCTTGATTTTGTTTGAATTCTTTCCTACAGTTAGGATGCCTGCTGCTCTCAGGCCAATCTGGGAGTTGATGCAGTAGAAAGATTCACATTCCTGATAGCAAAATAAGCCCACTAGAAAAGGAAGCTGTCCATAAAGTCTCAATAAATATTCAGTGAATTCATTTCATGCCTAAGCAAATTTAACAAAAAATACTGCCTACAGGGATATCTGTATAAGCTACTTTTTAAATGCCAGCTTCGCAATAAATCAAGTCCGCGGTAAGAGAAAATAACAATCACCTATTTCAAACTACCAGATTATATGATAAATCTCAGCTATTAACCTTGGATTTATGCTGCAACACTTGCAAAACTACTTAAAAAAAAAAAGCAAAAATGAATGGAAAGATTTTTGTTTTCTTTGCAAATAAACAGTTAGAATTCACACCATTAAAAGGAAAGAAGACTGCCATTTTAAAATGCCAAATGAGAGAGAAATTCAAACTTACAAAGATATGGTATGGATTAATTAATTAATAATTCTTTCAGTATCAGGTTTAACAGAAGACGTATGTGTGTATATATACATATATATATATAATATGCACACACACACACACACATCTACATATATAGTGCATAAGTCTGTGCGTATACAAAGGAATCGTAATAATAAGCAGCCTTGGTTATAAAGAAAATAAGCTGGTAAGTATACAAGACAATCGTACATAGAACAAACTTCAGCAGAGCTACTAACAGCACCTATCGTTCTCCAAGGTGTAGGTATTTGCACACCAAGTTATTTTTTTTTTGTCAAAGACCCAGCTGACGTTGAAAATTTAGCCAGAAAAAAATCCCAAACAATTCAGCTTCTGTTTTTTATTTCTATTTTTTTATCCATGAAAATTCTGTATTAAGGCTACAATAGACTTCTGAAGTTCTTTTTGGAAAAGGGATTTTATTGACCTCAGTAAATGACATGATTGGTGTGTTTGGCTTAAAACCTCTAACTACTTTTTAAAGCAGTGCTGTGCTTGTCCCCTTCCTGTGTTTAACCTCTTCGCAGCACAGGTCATGCAGAGGAGGAGGAAAACAAGATTTCTCCTCTGTGAACAGCAGAATAAAGAATGCTGGAGTCTTTTGGCACATTTCCTAAGGATTTGATTCTCTCGTGTCTAGTAAAATAGAAACACCAAATAAGGCACTTCCTGCAAAAAAAGCAAGGGGGAAAAAAAGGCACATATCTGCATAGAGTCTGTAGTGTCTAAAATAGTCACATAGGATCCTTAGTTCATATAATCTTAGTATCTTCCAGACTTCTGCTGTTTGTGAAGCCAAACAAAGCAAACAATACATAAATATCTGTCTGGTCTTCGCAGAACTTGGAGAAAAGCCATAGTGATGAACCCCCTCTCTCAGCTACTGGACGTTATGACAGTTTTGAGTCTATTACCGTAACTCTTGCACTTGCAGAGGAGACCAAGGTAACTCAGCTGTAACTGGGAAAGTAAGAAACTACATTTAAATATAGTTGGCACTAATGTTATCCAACATTATGAGGAGATTATAATTTTTCAAGGAAAATAATTTTATGAAAAATCTAGAAACTGCTTCTATGAATGTTTTGTAAAATAAAACTTCAGTTTCAGCCAAATCGGCTCTTTTGACCTTCCATCAATGACTCCCTGCTTTTGCCTGCTGGTTAAATAATTAGCAACTATGTTTTATTGATGAAGTAAAACTAAGAAGTAGAAACAAAAGACAAAAAGTCAGGACTGGAGAAAGACAAAAAGGTAGCAAATTCTGGCTACTCACCAAACTGGTTATTTCTGCAGTGTCTCAATGATCGAACGGTATCTGCAATCATGTGCTGCAAAGACAAAACATAAAATGTCAGTGCAAAAATCTCAGAGGATTCTGTAATTATAAAAACCATAAAATATCTTTCTCTGGTTTACACTGTACAGCAACAAAACATTGTAATGAGGTAATAAATGAGGATAGTGGGATATGGACAAAAAGGCCATTTTGCTCTTAGGCTTAGTGATACCATTTAATGAAACAGCGTTAGTCCAGAAGGCTCTTGTTGACATTACATAGACTAAATGAGAACTCTGTAGGAGCCCATCAAAAGCAGTCATATAATTACTTAACTTTGTTCCTGTGATCTTTATTAAACTGAAAATCTACAGTAGGGAAGTCTTTTGGAAAAAAAAACAGCCAGTTGACTTAGTGCTTTTGGATTCATATCTTGTCTTTAATGCATGATCCTGGGTGTTGGATATTTTGCAATGTCTCCTTCCATCTCCCTGCCTTGTCTAACTAGACTGTAAGCTCTTGTGACACAGGCTACACCTCTACATATAGTTGTATAGAGCCTTGCACAGACAGGTCCCAGCATCAGTGAGGTCTTTTCGGCAGTACGATGCCAACACGCAAAAAATAACAGCCCATAGGCTAAATGCTGTAGAGTGCTCTGACATCTCTGCAGACACGTACAAAAGAAAGCCACGCTACGGGTATACTGTTTTAGGAAAAGGTAGTACTAACAGAAAGATACTATCTCATTTCCTCTTCAGAATGAATCTGAGAATGAATTAAACCTTTCATGACACATTAAACTTCATTGAAGTGGACATCATGTGGACAAATCCACACGCAAGTACAGTAAGACATTTGTTACCTACTACACCCATGAGCTACCTGCCTGAAGAAAACAGAACAAAATTCAGGCCAGGTTAATTTTAGCAGCAAGTTGCATTTAGGAAGAAAATGTGTACATGAGTCAATATTTGGTATTTTTTTTTCTATTTGTTTTATTGGCCTTTCCCACCAGTGAAGAAGTCTTTAAACTGCGGTGAGCAGCAGTAACACAGCAGCTTATGGCAACAGCTGAAGTCCTTCCTCACATCTTCCTCAAAAATAATCAGAGGTGGAAAAGATTAGCTGTATTGAGTAGAGTATGTTTGAGATGTGAATAATGTAAAACAGCTCATCCATCAACACCCAGAGTGGCTTGTCCACAGAAAAATTTATCACAAACAAAGAAAAAAAAAATACAGAGCACAAGTTTAATGAGGACTTTGTGTTCTTTTCATACACCAGTGACACAAAATCATTTTTCTTGTTAGTTGCTGTGCTTCATTTGCCATGAAATCATGCAATCTCTTGTGCTGATGTCTCTCTCTTGCACTAATTATAATGAAGTTCCAATGAGGTGTCCTAGATTTCATGGTAAATGGTGTGAGCCCTGGGAGTGCTACAGCTTCCACCAGCGCTGCTACTGCTGCGATGCTTTCCAGCTGAAGCCCTTGTTTCGAATTTGGCTTTTAGAAGTAAGAGATACCCCACTAGTGACACACAGGGCCATTCTTTGCTGTTCCTCCTTTGTTGCTCAGTGTGGGAGCCATGCATCCAACACTGGCTTTTGAAGTTGATGCCTGAGGATGAAGACCCTCTCTGTGCAAAACTCTCTTAGAGCTGAATCCCAAATCTCCCTTCTTTGGCAGTCTAATTAGGCGCTTCACTCTGCTGCTCTCCAGCTCTCTCTCACCCAACTGTAATAGAGAAAATCAGCTCATTTATCTGCAAAGCAAATGCTATTTTCTGACTTTCTAACAGATGCTTGCATAACATTAGTGTGATGAATAACAAGGAACATTTCTTGCAGCTTTTCAGCCTACCAGCTACCTAGGATCATCAGCACTCCTTTAACTAATGACAACAAAACCAAGTTAGGGAGTTACACAGATATTTTGGAGGTGTTCAGCTGCATGTACAGTTCTTAGTGATGGAGAGACTGTTCTGTAAAAATGCCCTATTTGTAAGGGGAATGGCCATTGACCTGTACTAAGAGTTTGCTGGAGTGCGGCAAAGACAGGTTCTTGCTAGACATGGGTGATGGCTGACTAAAGGGAAAAGAACCAAGAAACTCACTTCACTGAAGCAGCTTAGTAAATATCATGGAAAAAAATCTTGATATGCAACAGTATAAGACCTAATTTTTATTGTTTCTTCATATTTAGCAGAGGAAAAGGTCATGATACTAAATATTGATCTAACAATACTGTAGCCTAGATTTTATCCAGTATGGAGTTAAATAGATACTAAATAACTATTACACGGAGTTAACTACTACTAAATAGCTACTGTAATCCCTTAAATTTTTGCTAAACCTAGATAACATTCTTCAGAAAATGCATTTTTTTCCTTTCTTTGCAAATTCCCCTCTTTATATTTTGAATTAACTTTGGTTTCACCACAGTCACATCATGTTGAAGCAAGTTCAGCTAGGGTAAGATTCTTGTGGCCACAATGGTTTAAGGTTATAAAAGAAACAGCAATTGCAGAAAAGATAATATCTTTCAGTAAACTGACTGATAAAGTTAGAAAGAACAGAGGTTCAGGCTGACAAGTCCTTCTTCAAATCAGGTACTTCATGAAGGAATGAAATATTTCATACTACTGATCCAAATGGAGACATAAGAAAACATCTTTGCTTTGAAATTCACAAGTAGAAACTTCGCATTTATGACAATGAATGAGGTGCTTCCACAAAACTGTAATTCCGCTATGGTAAGATAATTCTTTCTTCTTTTTCCTCAACAGCAAATTTGCAGGTAAGGTTCAGTGGCTTGATCCAAAGCAAGCAGGACTCAGTGTCAATCCTCATTTTTCTGAACAGAGATCAGAAAGTGCTCAGCACTGTATAAACACCAAAGACCCACTTCCTTGGGGCAAAGCCCTTAAAATTAGAAAAGCGACATGATCTGACGTATGAATGGGCAATGTGTGATGCTTCTTGTTATTAAGTCCATGCTCACAGACTAAGTACCTTAGCACATACATCAACCAGTAAAATATTACTTCTACACTCTTACATTTAAATCTCTTCTAAGTAAGTCCCCCATTGATTTTTACCGCTGATTGAATTCGAATACCTAGGGCTCCAGAAAGCCACCTGGAGCTATAATTTGGAGAAGGAGTCAGCCTGAACAACCCTCACCCCATCACCATCATCTCAGATGCTCTCCCCCGCTTTAAGCGCTCACTATCTAACTGCACGGGAAGGGTGACGTGCTGGCTCACTGCAGTCCGCTAGCAAAGCTCACACTGCCTCTGCAGATACAACGCTGACAGCACAGACAGGAAATCCTAGCAAGCAAGCCCAGCATACTTTAAATCCACTCATGATTGAACAAGGAACAAACTCACACAGTTTGGCTAAAACTGGAATATGAATCAGACCCCACATATTCACTAAATTAATATATGGGCCAGTGGGGAAACTTTAGTAACAACTACCATGCATCAAAGGCTGGCTAATTTACACATTAATTACATGTACCTCCAAGAGGCAGCAAAGAAGAGTGTGTTAATGAATTCTATGAACTCTATGTAGACACTATAGGTGAAACAGCTAACAGACTTGGAACAAAAAAACCCTTTCATTAAATGTAAATCACTGATCTTGTACATCAAGAAAACATATAGGTATCTAAAAGAAAATACTAAAAGAGAATCTCAATGGTTCAAAAGTCAAAGTCTACATCTGCTTTTAAGTTGAAAGAGAATATGCATTATGAGAGGATGTGAAATTGAAGTTCAATAGTAGAATCATGAAAAACTCCATGTTTTAATGTTCATTCTGGAATCAGGTTAGGCACATGGAGAAAACAGTGAGGAACAACTTAGCAGGAACAACCATCTGGACTAACAGTCCCACAACATATCTTCAACAATCAGGAGAACACTAGGGTTTCTTGAACAAATAGGATAAAACAACAAAATCACAGTTTCTCCATCTCAAAACTGCTTAAATGTATATACTACGTACTACAAAAATGCTAACAAAAATCAGATAGTGCAAATTTAAAGAAAAACAAACTTCTCTCAGTAATATCATACCAGAGTAGTGTCACATAACGTTAACCATGACTACAGTAGATATTGCCAAAGATACAATGTCAGTAAGCGCTCCCTATGTAAAGGTTAGTATAATGATATTTATAGTCAGTTTAATTCACAGTTCAGGATTTGTTTTTTATCATTTCAGATCATAAATTTTACTTTCACGTAATATCTCTGTGATTAGTGTACCAACGGCAAGTTTTAAGTCAGGACAAAACCGAATGGAGGGCTACCAACTGATGCTGGCTACCCCTCACGTAACCATTTTACACAGAAGTGGGGCAAGAAGGAATGGGCAGAAAGAGGAGCAGAGGAAGGGATGAGGAAGAACTGAACTCTTAACTGTTCATCCTGTTTGCTATCTGAAGCAGAGTTTACTTCTGTTTACTTCTTCCTGATTCAGTCTAAAGAAAATCTATTAGTCTTCTAGGCTAAGGCGCGGAAGGGAAAGAAGAGAGCATGGATTTCTCAAGAAAAAAATGGAAGACAAAATGAACATACCAGCTTTTCAAAGTTAACAAGGTTATCCAGAAAAGTTTTATTTCCTTCATGGATGAATGTAACATCTAAAAAATAAAGGAAAAACAATTATTTTTATGACTTTGTTGCTCAAATACAAATTAAACATTAATAACAAGATGGGCTTTTACACAGCTTCTCGTCTCTCTGCCCTTGGGTACCCGGCCATGCATCAGACACTCCCTGAGACCGGTCCCGTTGGGTTCATCAGCCCAGAGCTACTCCTTTGTAGAATTACCTGATGCTCAAATCCTCTCTGAATGCCCTGGAATAAGCATTAGGGCTAGAGGAGCCCTCAGGAGCCCAAATGTCCAGCACTACTGGACAGAATGGCAAACGGCACTCAGTGAACCAGGCACTGCTTCTCTCTTGGCTGAGGTGCTACCTTGAGACACAGCCACCTACCTCCTATCTGAGCATTTGTGCTGGAGTCATCACTAGGACATCCTAGAAACTTATCCCTGTCACCTACAGTGAGGCTATGAAGAGCACTTGTTCCAGGGGATTTTTGGCCTGGGAGCCTGGATCTGGTGCCAGGGGCTCACTTGCCATTGCCTCCCTTCCCTGCAGAGCTGGCAAAACCCGCCAAGCCCATTTATTTCCTTTCATTTCCCAGATCCACTCTGTGCCTCGAGGGCATTTTGTAATTGCTCCAAATGGAAATGTTAATGGCTTAACAGGCTGGTGGGACCTCAGGGCTGGCAATCGACAGGTCCGCATTAGGGGTGAGCCGGCTGGCACCCCCGGCAAGTCGGACTTGCACAGGGATCCTCGGGGATGTCTGCAGCAGCTCCCTGCCCATGGGTGTCCTTCTGTGACCCGAGCCCAAGCCAGGGAGTGGGACTGGCCTGACCTGGTCCCCTGGGCTGCTCCGGGGCACCTCGCGAGCCCGCAGAAATGACACGGCTTCAGGAGCTGAGTGACAGGCAGAACTTGTCCCTCATGGCTGTACGTGCACGTACGCACACTGGTGGGTGTATGTGCAAATGCACACACGCACTCACGGGAAAATATTAAGGCAGTTTAAAAAACTCTGTCACTTCTAATGAAGAACTTCTACCAAAACCAGAAATTTCCAGGCAGTCAGGTCCATGACTGCCATGCATATCTCTGAGGGTAGAAAGAACAGAAATTTGCTTTGCGGCCAACAGCCAAGGGTTTAGATAAGCTCAGCGGAGCAGAAAATTGCATCTGAGCTGTGCTGTAAGGGGACAACGCTGCGTTTTATCAAATATTTGAAAAATCTGTCCCATTTTCAAAAGTTGTGTCTGTGCTGTAACAAAGCTCTTCATTTAGGTTAATTTAACTTTAAAAGGACACTCTGAGGATATTTTTCACAATTAGAAAAAGAAAGGTTTTTACAGATTCTCTTTTTTTTTATTTCTGGAAACTACTTTTGTTCCTCTTGTGTTGAAATTCAGTCAAAAGTTGAGTTACTAATGATTTCTATGTTATTAATGTTTATTTTACTGGTCTTCTAAATAATATTAGTTAAAACACATCAGATGATACAGAATAGAGTCAACACCCCGTAAAAGTGATGTTCAATATAATGGATATGGTCAGCCTTGGCAATGCCTCCTTATGGATCGTTCTGTAATGAACAAGATTATTCTTTTTTTTGCAAAGCCTCCTCAGTCTCTCCAATACATTTCAGAGACATGAGGTCATGCTGAATGAATGCTGGTTATGTGCATGTTCCTATACACAATACTGTACTGCTGTGCAAACATCATAGCTAACAAGTTAGTTATATATATTTCCCCTCTTTGTTAGCAGACAAGAGATACTCAAGAACACCTAAAAACAGTCATTTTGAAGCCTTGATCTTTACACCCATCTGACTTTTTAATGCAAGCTCTTTTGATGTGAGTAGAGAGGGGAAGTGCCTTATGGCTCCTAAACTGTCACTGACTAATTTCGAGAACCAGCTCTTCAAACATTTTAAACTTGCAACAGCAACAAGTTAGACTAAACAGCCTGAAGAGAATACTTTTGGAAGAAAGGAATATCATATGAACTTGTCTGGTTCAAAGACAAGATTATTAATAATTAATGAATCCAAGATAACGAGATCTTCGAAATACCTGCCACTTAATTATCTGCCTAATTCATTATGTTAAGCAAGTAGTTTTATTATTTTTCAGACTTTTAAGAGGAGGTCATGAAAATTCTTTTCACTCAGAACAGAGAGTTGGGGCAGATTCTGTTTTCATTTAAGTACCAGTCAATTTTATTCCTTTAAGGCAGGGCGAGCACCTCAGTACGTAGCAGCAATTTCAATGCTGTTTGTTTGCATGTACCAAGCACAACCAGAGGGTTTTGCTCAGGGATTTGTGAGCTGTCAGGCACAGGCTCTCCTAGCCTGAAAAGCATGTAACAAAGCAAGGGCAGACCGCACTATCTTTAGGTATCAGGAAAAGTACTAAAGTTTAAAAATCTGAATAAAAAATACCATCATCTCTGGTTTCAAAAGGCAGCTGTTTAATATTGTTTAGAGTAAGTGCTGTTCTATACATACCATTACATCTGCAGCACATTTATCATAAGGCCACTTAAAGGAAAAAAATCGTTTTATACTTATCATAACTAACCACTGCAAATTTCTGTATGTGCACTTGCATGGCAAAGGGCAGAAAAGCATTAACATTACCTTTCAGAAGTAAGGGCATGAAAGGAATTTTTGGAGATTTCATTTTCTTGAATGCATCTCTGTAGGCTTTGTGATTCAGAGAAGGGTCCTACAAAACCATTTGGGTAAGAGAGAGAAAAATCAATAGGCTGTAAAAGGTGCAATTCTAAATCCATTATGGGCTTATGATCTGAACATGATTTAGATATAAAAGGTTTCCTCGGGAAATGAGGTAGATAGCGGTTTCGCAAGCTAGGTGACTTACTAACCGAACAGGAAGTGTAAACAATGGAAGAAACAAAAGCTGTTACATTCCTCTGGGTGAAACAGTTCTAAAATTGGAGTAAGCTGCAGGGGGATTCGCTCACTCTTTAAGTGCTCTGAAATTTTCCCACACAATTTCTGTTAGGAAAATCTCTTCAGCTTACTTGCTAGCACCAACTGCATCCCAAAACGTTCTGTCAATGAATTTATTTAAAAAGCTCTGAGGTCAACATACCATATATGAGGCATTTTCAAAATAAAATTAGGGGATATTGCTCAGTGGTGTTGTGCAAGTAATTCAAAAACGAATCTCATTTTGCTCTATAAACATGTTTTTGTCCACGAGCTCATGCACTGGAAAACATGCTGAATTATGAATGAAAACATGCTAATATATCAGGGCAAAAGCACGACAACTGTTAAAGGACGGATTTTTATGTCCCTCACTATAGACAGTGATCTCACCACATGTACAGTTCCATGACAGCCGCAGGAAACACTTGTTTATTCAGCTTTGATAATGGTGACAAAGACCCCTAGCCTCTGAGTTTGATTTTTTTTTAACCTTCAGCTGTCCTCATTTTCTCCTGATCCGCAGCACATTTCTGCGGATAGCAAAAGATTAACCCTCACAGCAACAGAACTGTTTCCAAACTGATGCCGTGGAACAGACAATAAATTTGCTTTTCTCTTAGCCTCCCTCCAGCTGTCAGGAAGACTATCTTTTATTTTTCATTTTTGGAGAGCACCTCTGATCTCAGGAGGGCTGTGTGGCCTATAGGAGACCACTAATCTGACATGAAGAGCTTCCAGTTTGAGACAATGATGGGCAGTTTCAAAATAAGTCAAAAAGAAGGTAAGTCAAAAGAAGGCAGGCTGCTCTCTGCTGCTATCTGTTAGCCGTACTTACTGTTAAACTCTCCAGCTCACTGAAAAGTTTCTTGAATTTTCCTGGAATTTTCTGAAGTGGGAAAAAGCAGAAAAAAAAAAGATCAAAAAGCAAGCTCAAACAGGAAAATATTGAAGCTCTATTCCCCCATGAGACCGTCACGTGCAGCGTGCCTATTGGTGGTATCACCAGGCCGCTTGCTCGGGGAGTTAACCTGTGTTCCCCGGGTCCTCATTAGAGACCATGTTCAGTGCAGCAATGCCAGCACATCTGACTACGCAGCTGCCTCCTGGGATCCCACACGCTCACAATTCCTTGCAAAAACTGCCTGTTAGCAGCTGTTTTATTTCATTTCCCAATTTCCATGTCTACCACATTCATATCAGTGTCTTTATTAGGTTAGAAATAGTAACGCAGGCTGAGGATTTAGATGTTGTAAACATACTCTAGTTAAATCATTTCTTACGATCATTCCTTCCCTAAACTACTGGTTTTAGAAATCAAGAGGTGCAATACTGGGTGCAATACTGTCACTGCTCTGCTTGACTCACCTCCTCCCACCAGCACGCAGAGGATGCCAGAGAAGAGAGAACTTTCCTCACAAAATGATCACAGTATCTCCAGGATCTCATTCTAATCCCCCGGGATGGTGCATAAAACACCTTCCAAGGAAGACCATGCCAATTGACCTTTTCCTCCTTCCCCAATACGCTAACACCCGCAGGCATCACTCTACTCCTGCAGATGCTTTAGGGGGTTCACACTATACTCAGGGAAAGCACTCTTCACTTTGAATTTTCCTGCAGGTATTTCAGACTTAAGAAGGGCATATAGGCCTGAAAGCTGGTCTATTCTTTCTAATTATACTAGTTAGTCTAGGATTCCTTCTTACTGCAAAGCCTGCCTCACCTATGTCCTTGGATGATCACAGTCACTACGAAACCTCCAAGAGAAAGGAGATTCAGGACATGGATGTGCTGTATGATTAAAATGCTAAAGTAATGGCACATAGAAATTGTAACTGTACACTTTTAATTTCTCCAGTTGGGAAAAGAAAGCAGATACAACATGAGTTGTACTACAGATGAGTGTATACAACTCATTTAAGAATTCAAGTGTATAGTTTAGTGCCTAAATGGTTCTTTAAATTTTGGCGACTTCGTTTACATGTGTAAGTAATTATAATTAATTTATACACATTGCTCTGCCTTCTAGGAGTCACACTACTAATGCAAATAATCCTCTGCTTTTTAAATTTCCAGTACAGTAAAGTTTTATAAATAAAAAAAAAAGAAATGGAAGTTTGACTTCATAAACACTTTACACACAGAAACTTGATATATTTATGCAGTGTGTATATAGATATATTCCTTGTTCAGACAAATAATATACTCTGATCTTCCTGAGCAGAATTCAACAGGGAAGCATGATCTCTGGAGAGCTCTCACCACACTGGGGAGCTCCGGGTATTTCTGGGCAGGAGAGATCTACGCAATAGCTACCAGGGACCTCCAATAAAGTTTTCTTCCACATCCCTACCCAAAGAAAAGGGACAGAGGCAATTCATAAAAGCAGGAAAAGGCAAATGGTCCCAGGTGGACAAGGCATTTCAGAAGCAGGACAGACACTGGTTTCTGTAGTTAACCTCAAGTACATATTTTTCTTCTTGATTTATTTGACAATAGCTGCTCCATGCCTATCTGTGTCCCTGTAAGCTCCTTCCCACAGAAACAGTTGGTGCCCTTATCTCTCTGCTACTGGCAATGCTGTATCACATCCATGATTTCAACTACGGGGAGTCTGGACAGTGTTTAAGTAGCTTTGTAAGTCCCTCATGGCCAGTTGTTTTCAGCTCCTGGTGCCATTCGTTTCCAGCTGTTTGTGTTCAAGAATATCTTTAACTGTGGAGACCACAGCAGCACTTTGTCACTTTGTGCTGCACAGTCAAACCTCTGCAGTGCCGCCTGCTTGTACTGTTGGGTACCAGGGCTGAGGGTCCATCTTCCCTCCGTGTTACACTAAATCACTCCTTCTCTAATTCTGGGGTTATCAGCAAACACAATAAGCTTGGAAATATTATTATTCAATAATTTACTTTGATGGGAAAAAAAACAGCAGATCCCATAGGGACCCTTCTCATAATATCCTATGCTCTGTCCAGCAACTGTTTGCCTCTTGAGTAGTTCATTTCTATGCTCTATTTTCCAATATATTCCTTATTCGCAGTCCATTTCCTAACTTCATTTCTCAAAATGAGCAGCTAGTAAGGAGCTCATCAAGGGGAATTACTAAGAGTTTATTTTCGTGTTTTGTATTTTTAGGGAAATTATTCCATACTAAGGTAAGCTTCATTTGGAACTGCTATTATGAGACCTTCTGTTCTGACACCTGCTTAAAATGCTAGGATTATGTACTTGATTTTCCAGAAGGTCAGATCTCTTTGCTTTGTTCTTATTTAAACCTTCCACCAGGACATATTTGGTTTTATTTCATGTCATGTATCTGAGGGTTTAGGTCACATAAAATTTTCTGTTCTCCCCATTTGGTTTTTCAATGAGAAGCCAACATTTAGAAAGAAAAGGTAATTTGCCAGTATATAACCTGCGTGAGAAACAGTTTTGACAAGGTCTAAAAGATACAAAGATCCATCTTACCTCCCAGGTTTGAGACAGTCGGCTGACAGATGCAGTGTTGAGACCCATAACGATGGCAAAGAATGAATTTAGATTCCTCTGGGCTTTACAGCTGTGAAATGAAAATACGAATGCTGTATTCTGATTTCTTATCCTCAGAACCAGAGATGGAGGGAATGCACAGGCATCCTAGGCTACTGAGTCCCATTTTGACTCTCAGCACTAACCTGCAATCATCTTTCATATAATGAATTCATTAAATGTGTCATCTTGACCACCTGCAGTCTAGGTGATGGGGTCTCTAAGAAGTTTTTAGCAGATGTTCCACTGCCTTATCAACTTTGTTGTTGGCAGGTTATTTTTTTCTTTTGCTGTCAAAAGTAATTTTCCTTTTCCAACAGAATAATTCCTTGACTCTGTTCTGTTGTATTATAAATATTTTCATCTCCTCTTTCATTTTTTTCTATAAATTGTACATCCTTGATTACTTCAATTTCTCTTTGTAGCCATGGGGTTTCTGATTTTCTATATTCTTATTATCCTCTATTGAATTATTTGTAATTTATTTTAACTTTTCTCCCATGCATTTCCTTCTTCAAGGAGATGTAGTGCAACAGTGGGGAGAGAAGGAGAAGCACAATTACTGCTTTGTCTGTCCATTCTTAGTCCTTTCTTCTGTGCAACTTTAAAACAAATATCACATGTATTTATTTGCAACATCATCACACTTCATCCATGTCCTTAAATTTGTCATCTATTATCACCCAATGACCTTTATCACAATACTGCTCTTTATAATAATGCATTTATTTTTTCATCTCAGTATCATCATTCCCCAGCTGAAATTACTTTGCATCTATCTAAATTAAATCTTATCCCACTGTTGTTTGCACATGTCACTAGACTCCTTAGATCATTCTGTATTTTTCTACCCTCCAGTGCATTTGCAATCCCTCATCATTTTTATTGTCTGAAAATCTGATTAATGTTCAATTTACATAGCCCTGTAAATGAGTTATAGCTCTCATTGGTTCCAATAGTGGTCTCTATGGAATTTCCTTGATACCTCTATCTGATATTTTACTATCTATGATCAGTCCTTGATTATTTCTAGCACATTCAGAAACTTGAAATCATGAAACAGATTCTTATTCAAACAAAGTGTTTCAGTTGCTTATGCAGATTCTCAAAGCCCTCTATAAACACAAACGTGTACGTGCATGTATATATGGGTGTATGTGTTAGAAGCCCCTTTTAAGATATATGAGTGCTTCACAGGGAGTAATCTTCTGCTAAAAGCTTGTGCTAAGGTCTTAGACGGGAAACTCTCCAGTATCGTTATAACTTTTTACATTCACTTCAGTTGCCTGTACCGCTGTATACCATTTACATGGCAGATATCTCACTTAGCTTCACCTATCTTAATTTAATCCTAACTTTGTGGCTCAGACTCCTTTTACCATCCATCAAGCACCTTCCAAGGGCAATTTGCTCCAAAATAAGAAGGAGGTCTAACACAGCCTGGATAGGCTGCCTCTTGGAGTGGCGCATCTCTCTTGAGGAACTGTGGAGAGAACTTGGGCCACCAGTGTGCTTGGGAAAGAACAAAATTTTTAAAAGTTTTTCCAGGTTTTACCTAGACTGGAGTTTTCTGAGAAAAGACTCTGTTATGACCAATTTATTTGATGCCTATGTTGAACTACTTCTATATCTTCTTAAGATATTCATTTTTAACTGCATGCAAATTCATTTATCCAATTACTTGGTTTCTCTCTTAGACTATTTCATCAACAAAAGTGTAAGAATCTGCTTCAAAACCCTCCCTTTCCTTTAGGTATTGATATATATTTATAAAGGCCTTCCATCTTCTTCAGTTGTTCCTACTTAATGGAGCATATGAACACTGAACACAAGATCTCAGACCTGGTCCTGTAATGAGAGTCTCAAGGTCAGAGGCAGAGCCTTGGCTGAATCAGGGAGCAGAGAAGAGGGAGCAGAGAGAGGGCTGCCAGGTGTGCTCAGTGACGACAATCCTGGGATTGGCACACAATCCCTCCACCCTAATTGTTCCTTTTGCATTAACTGTCCCAGAATTGATAATGTCTTTTCTGCTTTTCTGATTAAAAGAGAACCTTGAGCAAGTTACATACTGCCTATATGGGTATTCATTATTTCAGCACCTACATGCAAAAATGATGAGTGCCACTGAAATGCATAGACAGATGCTGTATCATCTACTGGCAGTTGTATTTAGTTTTTGCAAATTTGACTATTCACTTAACAGAGATGGTATTAGCTTAGACAAGACAACCTTTTATTCTAGAGACAAATATATCCCTGTTCATGCAGGACAGATATAAAACCTTTTCTGGAATGCAAATTAATACCACTGTGGTGCAAGGAAGCCACACAGAAC
The DNA here is from genome assembly GCA_013389825.1 of Crypturellus undulatus. Lineage (NCBI taxonomy): Eukaryota > Metazoa > Chordata > Aves > Tinamiformes > Tinamidae > Crypturellus > Crypturellus undulatus. The sequence goes on from VWPW01011387.1 coordinate 842,574, forward strand.
CAACCACTTCTGACATAATTGGACCAAACTTGACCACTGATAATGCTAAAAAAGAATGTATTATTGGATTGCATACAACTTGCAAACCGAATCAAATCACATTTATGAGTTACACTAGATTAGATTAGAATTCACTTCACCAAAAGCACCGCTTCAGCAGAGAACAGTCTTTTGTATATAACTGCCTTGCCTGAAACAAATTAAATCAACCCAGGCAGTGAGGGGAAGAAATTATACATTTTCCATGAACATGCATATTCAAATAATGCAGAATATGAACAGGCAGAGAGAGAAGTGAGGAGAATGGTTGCATGTATTTAAATTGCTCCAATCCTTTGGATACCAAAATAAGAGTGATTACAGAGAAAAGAACTCTCTGTGTGGTGAATATGATTCTGGTTCAAAGCATAGAAAAAATGCCATAACTGATTAGTAATAGTTTAAGAACAGACTAACAACTCTAATTAATACAGCAAATAAAATACATATATTAAATTGTACTCCAGAGAGGGCTATATAGGGCAATAGCTTACTGCATCTGGTTTCCTCACTACAGGTAGGGCTCTAAGTTTAAAACAAGCTTTAGAGGTTTCCATGTAGTCTCTGGTAAATAACTAGGAGCTCAAACAGTTTTGTCATACAATTCATTGGATTATTTCCACTGAGAAAGGAGAGATGCGTTGCAAAAATCTCTGATTTTGCAGTTGATGCTGCAGATATATAGTCTAAGCTGCTAAGGGAGAGTTGCATAGCATATACTCCACCACCAGCTAGTTTTGGCCAGGGTTTGCAGTTGCTATTTATGGGCTCCTTTATCTAGGCATGCTTACTATATTTGTACAAATACAGGATGACAACCAGTTTCTTTTATTCATTCTTGCACCTACTTTCCTTTTCCCAGAAAATAAAGCATGTGCATTCAATGAATTTTTTGCAAACTCACTAACTTACTGAGCCGCAATCTTGATGAACTTTTTCACTAGCTGTACACGTTTGCAGAGCTGGCTGCAGAGGAGGATCTCAGTGGCAACCCAAAGCTGGACTTCATTGCATCTTTGAAGCAGAAGACTGAGATTCTCAGTGTTTTCAGCACTGCCCTGTCTGCTGAAGGTGAAGTATATCAGCTCTTGCTGGAAGACAAAATTATTAGGGATATAAAATTAATTTGAATGTAATTGAATTATAGATTATTTAGAAGTATGTTTTTGAAATAAGATTTGGTAACAAATGGCAATTTTTACTTGTCTGTGAGCCAGCCACAAATGATTCAGGGTCCAGGCTTGGTTTAAAAAAAAAGTCTAGAGGCTTATTGCAGTTTTCAAGTGGACTGGAAGTCCTGAAATAAGGGCTTTTTTGCTGAGAATTCCTGTACCTTCACTTCTGGTTTCAGCCACATATAGGATATAAATGATCTGTCTCTTTCAGCATTTCATCACTTCTGTTTCACTTCTCTACAAAAAGTAGCCCCCGTCAGAACATTCCAGAACTTGAAAAATTTCCATTTAAATTTAATTCTAAAAATAGCCAATATTTCAAGAATAGAGGTGTGGATCCTAATTTCTGTGCAAAAAAATCTTGCCAGCTCTAGCTTTAAAGTGAAACTTGAATAAAAGAACCTGAAATGAAAACTCAAGGAAAGCAGCTGATGAGAGGCATCTTGTCCATTTTTTGCATAAGGTCATCATGCTTTTCAGTTGATAATTTCAAATGACATTTTGTGCTGCACCACTGCAATGTTAACAGGATCTTTTATTCAGTGGCTCACACCAAAACCTATTAAAGACTACATTGACACATCTTAATCTTAATGGGCACTGAAGTGGGGTCTTACACCATTTTATAAAGCTTCCCAGTTTTTTTTATCTTACCAAAAAAGTAATATAAACAACTAATTTGCTCAAATTGTGAATTACGTTATCATTAAAGTTATATCCATTTGTGGAGCCATGCATTTCCTGGATTATTATCAAGTGTGAAGGACAATTTTTATATGCAGCACACATACATGCAGATATTTTTAGAAAATAATCTTGTTCTTTTACACTCAGAAGCAAATCTGAATAAAACTCAGCAAGTATGCAGGGAACTTATCAGGTGCTCCAGCACAGGGAAATTACAAACCTTTGACAAACTTTTCAGTATCAAAGATGGCAAAATATCTGAATTGCCACTGTGAGGGTGAACCAAGAGGCATGTAATACAGATTCTGCAAGATACTGATGCAATACCAGGACATAAAAATGACACAACTCTGTATGACTGGTGTTCCTGGAGGCAGACTTGGCACTTCTTACCTCGTGGATTGCATTGAAGAGACTCCAGTCAAAGTTTGTTAACTCCAAGGCAAGATCCCAGGTGTTGATCCCCAGAATTCTCACAGATCTCTGCTGCAAGTCCTCGTTTTCAGCAAACGGGTTCTAAATCAATAGCCAAAAGTAAAAAAATACTCAGCAAATGACAAAAGCCTTGCAATGAAATAGCTACTAGAGTGAGGTACAAAGCACGGCTGAGTAAGTAATCTTCTCTAAGTGCACTCTGACGTTTTTTTTCACCACACTAATCAAAATCAATGCGTTAGAGCCTATTTAATAAATAGCTCGAAACAGGAAAATTGGATCAATAATTTCATTGGATTAGGCTTTCTCCCTCTCTTTCTCTCTCTCTAAATCTTGAGCATAAAACACCAACCAAATAGACAGCATAACAAAAATAAAACACCTGGATTCACCATAAAGTACATTTTTGTATTAAAAGATAAAGGAAGCATTCTGCAAATGCACCCGATTTTGAATAAATACACACAACCTGCCAACAATACACATACATTTACAAATAGCATAAAATCATAAATTCTATGGCAGTCTTTCTTTGAAAGCAATTGCCAATAAACATTGTGGGACCTGATTCATAAAAGTTACTGGGTATATCAGTGTGGAATCATTATCCCCTGAACAATCAGTTCCCATAGTGTCCCACTGTGGAACAGTCAGCAAAATGAAAGATTATTCTGATCAGGTAAGTCATTGCCTTGGTGCTACATTTTTTGACAGTTACATCAAGTTTTGGAATTATTATGTAACTAATGAAATTATATTGGCAGTCACCTGTCTACACTGGAAATCTTTTCTTAACATTAGCATTTTAGAAAATGCTGCAATGAGGATGACAAATCATAATGACATTGGCATGTCAGCTCTTAAAGATACAAGGCTCTACTAAAACGTAAATAGACATGTCTCACTCCTAGGATGAATGCACAGATCTCAGTGATTCCTCAGTGAGAGGAATACTAAATCCTTGATCAGAAGCCAGACAAACCAAAAATGGAAAGTAGAAATAATACAGCCTTACCAAAGAATCAGTCAGATCTTTTCGGTAGACAAACATACGACTGGATGACTCGAAAGATTTTGAGATAGCCAGGTCATTTGGTTGTAGTTCATGCTTTTCTTTAAAAATAGAAAAAAAAAGCAAACGCTTCAGAAATGTAATATAGACTATATGTATATGTATGTGAGACAAGCATCACAAAGAAAGTATAAAGTGCATCAATTTTTTATAATAAAACTAAGCATCATACACAGTCCCTATTCACATGCTGATCATCATCTCTGTACTATTCAGGCACAATGAAGGTGAGTTGTCACCATTTGGATTAAAGCACAAATATCTTCTAGAAACTGCTTTCAGCTTAGCCTTTACATAGGATAGAGCAGAGACTCTTAAATATCTGGTATAACCTCCTATGTACTACCAACCATTTCATTTCAACCCAAGGTATCTACAATAAATGAAATGACATTTGTTAGAGTGTCTCAGACTTCAAGAGACCAAACTGTTGTATTCCCCAGGCAGAGCGCAGCAGGAGTGAAGATGTCACCAGTAGCCATGACCAGTCAATGGAAAGAGATAATTAAAGGATCCCAAGTAGATGAAATTTTCACCGTGCAGCAGAGGAAGAGGTGAAAAGTCATTGTACAATTGTATTTAGAGAAATTCATCCAGACCTGGTGCAATTTTTTTTTTTAGTAATCTGAAACTCTGATAGAAGAGCACAATATAACAATCAGGTATCAGAGAGGAAGGTTTTCTTTTCCATTAGTCAATCAATGATCACCACTAGGCAATCTTGGATACATCAATGAAAGTTGTGGGAAAAAAATGAATTAAAACAGTTGAACAGTAATACAGCTGAAAAATTGTGCTTCCAGAAGTGCTGCAAAGCTGTCTTGGGCTTTTCAAGGTCCACAAGAGAGGGGTCAGACCCATCAGATTCTGACACAAACATCATTAGTAACTATCATTACTCTCTACCTTTCCCCTTTAACGATGCTCACATTGATAGCAGCACCTGATACACTTCCACTAACTAGAGGTATGATTTTTTCAAGGTAATTTTGAATAAAACAGCTTCCCTGTTCATTTAAGCAGTATATTAAAAATGAGATCTTTAAGGCTCATACTACTGCCCTGCAGATGGAAGACAGAAGGCTCTTTTAGTCATGCAAACAGCAAAGCAATAAGGAAAGGAAAATGCATGGCAGGTCAGCATTTATTGCACATGGGACATGCCTGACAATGCTTTACAACAAGGACACCACAGTTGTAGTGCCTCCAATTAATTAATTTAATGTGACCAAATAGCATTTTGGATATTACAAATGGTCATGTACAAATGATAGTCCTATTGTGTTTGCATTTTCATTATTTTGTTTCTAACTGAACAGTGAAGTGGCAACCATATCTATTCTGGGGCTTTGTAGGAACATATCTAGGGGACGGAGGCCTTCCCATGGGAAGTGGCTGCAGGGAGCTGAGCTTAAAGAAGATACTGGATACTCCCCGAGGTAAAGGAATGTGAACAGTAGTCCTTGAACAGCAGGCATGAGAAAGCTGGGCGAGACAGAACCTTGATTAAGCTTGTCAGTAAGAAAGAAGGACTGGTGCACAGACCTATGGTGTGAATACACGCCGTTATCCACGACCAACTGAATGCGGTAGAAATGCATGGATAGTAGCCTGTGACCAATCGTAGCTGTACGCGTGTAGAGAGCTTGCTTCTGCTTGTGTATATAAGTACGGGCTAAATAGAGGATTCACGGATCAGGAGCTAATTCACATGGAGTCTGCGTCTGTGATCCCCTCCCGATTCCTTGGGCCGGCAAGAAGTTTCCAACAGGGCTTTCTCAGGAACGAATATGGTCTAGAGATAACTGTGTGCTTCATTACTTATGAACTATGGGCTTTCTTTGGCTAAGTAGGCAGCTAGCATCAGTTTTACAGCTATGAGGGCAAAACTCACTCTGCTCTCCTGCTCTTCCACATCACCTGAGAAACAGTAGTAACACAGTGATTTTGCAGTGCTGCAAAATGCACTGCAGGCGGGTTTGGCTATAGGCAAGGATAAGAGAAGTATGCCTGCAAATGACGTAGATGAGCTGGCCAAGATGCCGACAAGGAATGCTACCGTGTGGCTGCTCCATGCCCGGGACTGCCAGGGCAGGATGCCATCTCCCTGCCACCCACACCAGCTCCCTGCAGAAAAAATGGCTATCTAATTGAGCTTGGCATGGGGGAGAAGAATGTGACCTTCCACTTCTGAATTAAATACATAAACAAAACAACCCAGCACTTGTCTATATTTCATTTAATCAGACTGACGAGGAAGTAAGAATGAGTGTGCTGTCTTAAAAAGTCCATCCCTTGACACAGGATTGATGCCAGCTAACACCAGCCAAGGATATGGCCCCGCTGGTCTGAAGTCTTAGCCCTTTTATGCGGATTCAACTTTTCATTTCTATGTACCTAGTTAAATGCCTTGTTTTATCTTCACCAAGAGCAAAAGATGCCACAAGCAGCAAACAACTTCCCAAGGATCTTGAGACCCGACAGACACCAAACAAAATATTTGAGGTTTGGTAGGTCATTAGTATCTGCCTGTGATCAGTTTGATCTTCCCTTAAAGAGATAAAAAGCCTTTCCTGTTAAATGAGAAATGCTAAAATAATAGGCAAAAATGTCAGTTGTAAGCCAGATTCATATAAACAAAATGCTGTTTAGACTTTCTCACCATCTCAACTGTGCAAATATTTCTTCCCTTCCTTTTTACTAGAGAATATTCATTGCCCAGGCATAAAGAACAACCACAGACATAGTACTCACTGTTCCCTTTTTATTTTTAAAGCAAATCATACTTCACCACCTTCCAAATTAATTTAAATGTGAAAGTGGGAGGTTTATCTGTAAGAGAAGAAATCTTGCAGCATGCTGAAGACGGTCCTTTACATTCCCTTTCCAGTGAGGAAATGCCGTATCCGATGGTACCCAAGAATGAGCTGTTACCATGGAAACGACTCTCTGGGAAGCAGCTCCTTATTGTTCCCGTGGCCATCCAGCTGTGGGCCTGAGCAGGAACAGCTGCAGCCTTGCTCCAGAAAATGTCAGCCCTCCCTTACGTGATACAGTAAAAGATAAGCGATCAGTTGAAGGAAAGTCATTTACCACCAGAGAAGGTGACTATAACCAGCGCCAGCTCCTCCTCGCTGTACTGGATCTTTTCTGCGACGATCTTCAGTATCTCCTGAGCTGAAGTGGATACTTGAGCTTTCACGCTGACGTAGGAGTGCTCCGTTATATATACCCGGCAGAAAACTGCACAAAGGAAGAAAGACACGCTCAGCAATGGTCACAAACGCGTATAAACTGAAGTCAGAATTTCACCCTCCCAGCCATAGCAATGCTGCCTAAATAATGCTGGAGAGCAACAGTGGTTGCTGCTGCAAGCCGATCTCCACGGATGTGATACCCTATGCACAAACATCATTACTCCCCACTTCCCACCTCCTCTCCCCAGTAAACAACAAGGGCAAGCAGAGATCCCATGGTTCAGCGAGACCCAGGCACAGCTCCTGCTGCAAGGATTTCTCAGACATCAACTTTCTCTTCTAACTTCTTTGTAGACTCAGCTGTGGTCATCTTTTGTCCCTTTTAGGTTAAGATAAATTACTACATTTCAGAACACTTCATATCCTTTGCAGTAATTATTTTGCACTTCCACCAGCTTCTCAGAGGAGCTCCCCCTTCTGCAACCACTCCATCCAGCTTATCTGTCTAGACATCTGAACTGCATGCACTGCCAGGGTATTTTAGTACAAGCAGAGGCTGCCCAAGGAGCTGCACGATTACTTCAAACAGCTTTTCCTGAACCCCTTGCAGCAGATATAAAAGGGATTGGCTTGGAGAAACTCCCTAGGCTCATAATTTCCCCTGAAGTCGATGAGCTGGTTAGACTCTGAGAGCTCTTGGAGCGAGATTTCACATCAATAATGCAGCTAGCTCGGTACTTTGCTTCAGCCACAAAGGTGGTGTTTGCTCCCTCTGCTTTCCACAACTTTGGGTTTGCAACTTTTGCTGAGTTTGCAGTAGCCACTTATTTGAAATACAGCTGCTACACTTAAAAGGGAAGAAACCGAGCAGCAGACTGGCATCAATATTTTTTAAAAATGACAACACTTGCTAATGAGAATCACCATCATCACCACAACCCTTGATTTCATACTCACTTAAGAGCTTAATTAAATTTTCCATTTTCCTCTACTTTAGGACTTTTCATTGTAAACAGATTGTTACAATAATAGTATAAGACAATCCTTTTCCTCTCAGAAATATTTGTGATTTTTATTGACAGATGTATGCAGCAATAGCTTTGTGCTTGTCCCACAAATCTCACAGCTTCAGGCACTTTCATTAACTGATACCTGATACTCTGCTAGAAGCATTGGTAAGAACTCAACCTTAGTTGTATTCTACCTTTTTGTATTCTAGCAAAGAAAAATGAAGATGAGGGGGAAGGAGGAACTTAATGTTGGTTAACCTTGGGAAAGAAAAGCCATTTTGTAGTTTTTTCTTAACCTGTCTCTGCTGACAGACAGTAAATTAGATGCTCATCCCAGGGAAGAATCTCCCTTTAGAATGGGTATAACTCATGAAAAGATAAATACATCAAACCGTGCTCTAAATCACTGGGTGAATAAAATAAATAAATAAAAATCTGACAAGAATATTTGGCCTCCATATGCAGAGTGCAACACAACTTGTCTACAGGGAATTTGCCAGAAATCTCTCTGTCATTCGGGAGGGGAAGATGACAGCAGTATATTACTTTATAATTGGGCTAATGGCATATCTTCTGCTTAACATTTAACTAAAGCAACTTGGAGGTCAGATTCTCAAGAAAAATCATCACTCTGCTTCCCAAAAGCCTGTACCCCCACACACCTTGTAAATGTCGTATCTGTGGTATTTAGTGGCATGGGCTGTGACATCCCTTCTCAGGGGGCACAGGGGGGACCACGCGGCCGGAGGGAGAGTGCACAGGCAGCGCTGACCCTAGTCACCCTGGTGACACTTACCCTGGGGGATGAAATGGGTCGGGTCTGCTCCCTGGCCCTCAGGGCAAGCCACGTAGATAAATGGCTTGCATGAGCAGCCCCTTCACAACCACCATCAACTGGCACCACTCCACAGCCCGAGATGCTTCCCTGATCCGTGCCCAGGCAACGTGCGGCTAGTTTGCATGGGTCAAAACCAGGCAGAGGAATGCCTGAAGAATTAGGCGTTATGGGCAATATATGTCATTGCCTGAACCTCTGTGCTGGCCCTGCTTAGTCTGTCACTGTAGCCCCTGAGAGCCCTGAAGTCCCCCAGCTTCTAAAGGATCAGAGCACCAGGGTGGATGCCTGCCTCAGCATTTGTCTTTCCTGCCCAACTTCCAAGCCTTAATTCCCTCAGTCCAAGGGTTTCCTATGGCTCACACTCAACTTCAACGAAACAGGACTGGCATCCCTGGACCTGGCCCATGCCTTTTTCCACGGTCATGACCATGATACCTGTTCCCTCCTCCTCTATGCCAATACATTTCTCTCCCTGTTCCACCATGAGGAGTTTCTGAGATCTTAAAAAGAAAGATGAGTGTCGGGTGTTCTCATCTGGAAATGATATTTCTGGAAGCAGGCTTGCGAACCTAAAGCTCAAGTAAATCTGGATTTTAGACAGTATCTATCAGCAGCACATACTGTGCACAGAGACTTGGCATTAAAGGAGCACAGATATTATTTTTATCAGAAATGAGTGTTTATAACAAACAACCTGTCCTGAACTGGACTTCTGGACTTGAATTCCCAGTGAGAAATGAAGATACAGGGAAGATTTCCAGGTAGGAGGGCTTTCTGACTGTTCTATGCCTACATACATGATATTATTCTCCTCTCTGTCTCCTTTCTCTTACAGCTCTCAAAGGCATTACGGGAGGCTGACAGCTTCACTTTATTCTTGCATTACTAGCAGTGAAGGGAAATTGTATTTTGAAACGGCTGACATTAAACTGCAGTGGCATCTTGCATCCCACGTGGAAACGTTTTTGAGGAGAGAAGGAATGCACACAGGTTCGCAGAGATATGGATCCTGACCCATTTAATGTGACAGGCTTACTCACCTTTCACAAGCCAGATCTAGGTCAAGAGACTGAGACCACGAAATAGACCAGGAAAGGAAGGGCGGCCAAGAGGCTGCCACACAGCTTTATCAGGGGAGCTGCCCGAATGGGATGGGGGGAAAAGCCCTGGGGGTATCTGGTGACCTGCAAAGTCGGGGGCAGAAAGGTAGTACTGCACAGGCAAATCTTTCTCCTTACTCTCCTAAGGCAGTTCTTATTCAAAAATAATTTTGCACTTACATAGAAGGCATTGCTCTAAGTTTCTCCTCCCGCTCTTTAAATCATACTTACTTTCTTCTGTTTCATTCATCGTTCCTCTGTGTTGCAGCCAGTTCTCTTTCAGACTGAATTGGTGGAAAAATGTTTTATTCTGTGAAGGAGTGGGAGAAAAAAGGAACAACAATGACTCTCTGAATTCCTGCCATTTGCAAAGCAATAATTCATGGCACAGAGCATTCAGCACGTAAGTCTGTCCAAAAAGGTTTCTGCATAGGAAATCCACCCACCCACTCTTGAATAAGCAAACTGGGAGTTGCCTTATTAATAATGGCAAAGGTGGGGATTTTTGAGGAAGTGAGATATGCCTCAGCGAGGCAGCCTGCACGTTTCAGGGTTCTCCATCGTGTTCCTAGCCCATTTCTTAGGCATAGTCCTAAATAGCAACTATCAAGTGGCCTATTTAGCACTTTCACGATAATCTCCTGTTCTGTCTCCTCCTTTCCCACAGTAACACTTTAAAGCTTATTACACACCTCAGTGTCAGTCCACTAAATTAGTGAGCACAGTGATCCACTCCCATGCAGTGGATGCCAGCGCTCTCTGTTTGCATATTTCCCTCTAGTTAAACACACACAAATTCATGTTTCTCTCTTGCTTTCTGTCCCTGTCACAAGAAATCCTCCTTTACTCTATCTATCCGACGTTTGCAGTCCATGCCTGTGCGCAAATCGGTTTACCCAGGTTTGCTACATCTACTGAGCCAAACAAGGACATGCTCCAAGGCTCCTATTGAATTCTGACATCTCAGAGTGTGTTGTTAAAATGTGAATATTGTCACAGCCACTTTAGCTTAATTCTTGTAACTGATATGCCGTCTAAGCTGGCAGAAGAAATTTCCTTAAGCAGTGTTGCCAGTCTAGTCTCACTGACACATCCTGTCATGTTTTTAGTAATCAGTCACTTTTAAGTGAGAAACTAAGAAAAGATGGAAGAGAAAGTAGGGATAGGGAAGTGATATTATAAATTAGCTAGAATTCAATAAAACAATCAGGTCTGTGTTACCTTTCGGTGAGGTGAATATTCATCCACAGTGCTGAAACAAAAACAAAAATCCAAATTATGCTTTCCATTCAAAAATTAGGAGAAAGAAGTGGCAGGTATTAAAAATTTTGCAACATCGGGAAATTTTACCGTTAAATGAGCACCAGAAAATTACAACAGAGCTTCTTCAAGGAGAGCTAAGAGAGAATAGTTTTCTGCCAGTTGTATTACCAATGGAGGAAAACAAAACAAAAAAAAATTTAAAGTCTGTGAGATCCCAGAGCACTGGTAGTAGCTTGGGCACAGGAAGGGGCACAGGTCTTGATCAGTGTCACAGCTCCAATTCCCAATTGGATAAACCACATAAAAACTCTATTGCAAAAATGTGCCAAGGAAATATGTCCCATCACAAAAGATTTGATTCTTGGTTCTGCCGATTATACAGAAAAGAGATATATATATATATATAGAGAGAGAACATGTACCATTTCAAGTGAGAGGCTGTAAGGTCTGAGTCTGAGTCAAGTTTGCTAGCTTCTTCACAGACGTACTGCTCTACTTGCAAGTCATCCTAACCCAAATTGATCAGAATGATTATGGAACAACGTGATATGCTACAAACATCAGAGAAGATGGAACAATCTAGCCTTACTTTAAAGATGACTTGAAAAATGAACATAGTAGCCTCATTGCTCATTTCTCACTCTTTACTGAGTTATATCAGAGTGATGATAAGAATAAATAACACTCTAAAATAAAGAGAATCTTGACCACAGATATAATCAATACTTACTGACGACGATGCATTCCAAGGATCTTTTGAAATTCTTTCAGCTCCTTCTCAAGAATGGGATATTCATACACGTCATCTAACACATTTCTGTATATTGTCTACAAAATAAAACCATATCTGCAAACGTCTGGTAACTCAAAAATAAATATGTCACATCAGTAGTCTAAATCAAACCAGGCACTAGCTTATTAAAACAAATTTCAGCATTATTTTTGCACTAGATCTATAAATAAAGAATGTTCCTGTTTAAAGTTCCAGACTACTCAATGTTCAGCTTGTCTTTGCAACATTTTCAAGCGAGAATGCAAAAGTCACTCGTTAATTTACAAACAGTAAGATTTAAAATGGCATTTGTGGCTGTTACATCAAACCTGGTTTACCAGAAGGACAGATTCTCAGGCATGGGAACATATGATACCATTGTCACCTACCCAAAACGGTAACAACAGGCTAATTTGATCTCAACTATCAAAATGAAGATATTTTTCCTTTACTTTGTGTATTTGCATGCATTTCAAATTGAGCCAACATCTCTCACAAACAAAAAGGAAGATACTCTTTTAAATCAATACACAAATAAACTTTCTTTTTATTTTTGGGGGAGGCATTTTCTGAGTATCATCAACCAAGAATCTACGTTCAGTGTTAATGTCAGCACCTCAGATAGATAAAAGGTAAATAAACTATTGATTTTGATGATGGAAACTATGGCAAATGTCTTCTCTCTACCTTTGCAGAACCTGCACATAGATCCTTCTCTTTCCCTTCTGAGTAGATGAGCATCATATGTATGAGCTGAATCATCAGGTTTGCTTTAGCCAATTAACACTCTTGCACTCTATTTGAACCTTACTGAAAATAATTTGAACCTTACTGAAAATAACCTGAAGTTATTTTCTGCACATATAACTCCAGTCATCAACAATATTACCACTGTTTAATATCACACAGCCATGTCAAGCACAATTTTCCATGTGCAAGAACAGCATAAAGTCACCCACCTTCATGGGCAGAAAGATATGTCCTGCAACAAGATACCTGCAATACTGTAAAACTAAACTCTTGTCTGGTCTGATGTCCACTTTCTAGTATGACTCTATACACTTAGTACCTAAGTGCCCTCTGCCCTTAATTTCCAGGACAATTCGCCCTCCTCCACGAAGAAAAGAGAAGTTTTGGACCTTCAATTTTAGTTCAGCATTTCTTCACTATGACTTGACTGAACAATGGCTGAACAAAAAGGTCCTCAAGATCTCCTACTGAAGAAAAGGAGTCAATCTTTAGGACAGGAAGATCTTGCACATTATCCCCAAATATTTGCATCTAACAGTCTGAAGAGAAAAAGCAGCCAGATGGATCTTGACACAATGATGACTCTACTATTTGCAAATTTACAAGTCAATTTAAAAAGCAACTTCAAAATGATCATCAGGTCCTTGTTTACAAACAAGGACAGACTTTTATTTACTAGAAGTACATAAAGCTGCCCAGTTGTCATGGGCATCTGACAAACATTGCAGAATAGTGTTTTGTGTTCCAGGCAAAATAGTACAAATAGCTACAAGGACCACAAAACTGTCATTTTATCTGTGCTCCTCTGGATTCTGACTGTAGGCTCTGTTGTAACAGAGAAGCCTGAATTTTCCAAGGTCTCTTTCCATCTGTGTAGCTTTACTTCTGCCTGCCTACATTTTCCCATTTTTCAAGACAACATGTAGTTTTCGAAGTTTCACACCTGAATGTAATGTTTTACTGAATATATTGACATAAGGGACTCTGTGTGCAAACTGACCATCTGCAAGGCATTGGAGGAGGACTGGCATAAATCACTTTACATCAAAAATTCCAAGGAGAAAATCTAAGTATGAGCTTTCTAGACACAATGTTCTATTTAGGCAATGTTGGAATGCATCAGGAAGGGTTACATTACCTTTAAAAATTGTTTTAAATGTTCGTCTTCATGTAACCAGTCTTTGTAGAGGGAAGTCCACTGAGACACCAAATGCAAGACTTTTCGTTTCCTACAGGATACATCAGAGTCTTCTTCTTTACCTTGCTGGTTCTTAGCACAATAGGTACAGTAGGTTAAGGAACAAATGCTATGGTGTCACTGAAATGTACAGATTAAGGGATGGAAAAGATTCTTTAACCATCTTTTATTCAGTTATTAAAAGACTGCTTCACTACACTGCTCCATTTGAAATGCTGTCTGGAGCTCTAGGAGATTCATTAACTTTTTGGAATGAAATGCTTGGTAATAGAAATATGATTTCCACCTCTGTGCCAACAGGATTTTTTCCTTTTTAAATTAGACAGACAAGTCTATAAAAGGAAAACTGAACTAAAAGGAATTATACAATGTTGAGTCATATCTTTTCTGCAAAATGGGGATGAACTCTTTTCCTACACACAGATGCAGGCATCAATGTCTGGAAGAAGGACAATGCATCATTAACAACAAAAGAATGGGTAAAGGAAGTCAGTTTCTCTTTACCTGCACAAATTATGTTATCAGTATAAAAAACATTATTAAAAAAGAGTAAAATAATCCATTTCCAGTATTGTTCTCTATTCATAAAGCAGAAGCACCAAATGATAAAAGAGTTCCACTTTATACATTGCTCCTGTCCTTTCTCTGGTGATGATATTTCATACAAGAATTAAAAAAAAACAAACAAGTTAACTTTACAGGTACAAGTTAATTTAAGTAATAGTCCACAGTTTTTGTAAGTAATTGGCAATACCTGAAAGATCTTCTATTTACAAATGCGTTAGAATTATGTACTATTCCTCAGAATAAAAGAACAGCAATTGTACAATGCTTATCCTCCATTTTTATTTTCACATATTTTTAATGTATTACACAGATATAGGTATTCTAATAATTAATATATGGTCTGGATAGGTTTTAACTATCCAAGTTTTAACCTGCTTTTAAAAGTTATTCTATAAATATTATCACAAATACATAGCTTTATATACACAAATATACATATGGCTTTAAATGAAAAAAGCATTCATAAGATCTGCTTTGTTACTGTGAATTAGGCATCTGTTTCAATACATCTTTCAAATATTCTTGTGAAGTAAGTATGCGCATACACAAATATGTATTTATGAAGACAGGAATAAATTTTTTGCACATACAACATTAATATTTGAGAATGGAAAATAGAGATCCTAACATACATTTTCTACAAAAATAGAAAATATCTTTATCTGAGTAAGAAACTTAAGAATGCAGAGAAAATAGCATATATACAGTTTACTATGAGGTTGCATGGAGACAAAATTAATATACTAATTTGATATATTCAGACAGTAAGAACTTCTACAAAGGGAGGTAAAGTACTGCATTCAATCAGTTCCCTTTACTTCTTATATTTTTCCATTGTAATAATTTTCTTCAGACATGTGATCATATAATATCACTCAAATAATATACTAGGATATGTTATGTTTTGAAATTATGGATACAGGCTATTCAGAAACAGATGTAATTTTGCACTTTCAACTTCAAAGCATGAATTTTCTGATTACTGATTCATCAGTCCTGCAAACTCTACATGCATCCTATTTTTATAGGAAAACATATACATATATTTATGGGCATGTGCAAATTAGAGGAACTCATACCCAAATTCAGACTTTATGTTTCCAATGTGAATCTTTCTCTCTACAATCCACTCAAGATTTCAATGTAACTTGAAAGTTAAGAGTTACAGGTTTGAATCCAAATCCAAGTATCATAAAACCTTATGAAAACTGGACTGGAAGAGACCTTGAAAGATCAGGTATCCATTTCCCTACTCTAACAGATGATCAACTATACTTACATTATTTTTGGAATATATATTAAGATTTCTCCATAAAAATCTCTAATATCAAAACTCTATCATGTTTCAAGCAGTCTGCTCTACTGTTTCACTTTTCCACATAAAAGTGTCCTAGTATCTAACTTTACAGCAATTTAATCTCAGAGCCCCTTTTCCTATCTATCCCCAATATGGGAACAGATTCTTTCCTTCTTTTCCTGTCACCTGAAGACCTGAAGACACCTAAGGCTTCCCCCTTTCCAAAAAAAAAAAAAACCCTTGTTCTTCCAATTCATGTTTGTAAATCACATTTTCTAGAATGCTGATCATTCTCATTGCACTTTACTGTTTTTTTCCCAATTCATTTACACATTTTTGGGGGGGTGATGCTAAAAAAAACATAGAGGCAGTCCATTTCCTAGGCATGCCATAATAAGAGCTCTCCTTTCTCATTTTCACAGGCAAACTCAAAACTGTCACACGTAGTTTGTGTTTCAATAACATCAATATGCAAAAAGCAAAGCTCATCCTCCCAGGCATGCAATTTGCTACTTTTGATATAATAAGGCTTAAAAATACATGCATCTAAGTTTAATTGCAAGATGCCTGTGTATTCATGAGTTAATAAAGGATATTGCCTCAGAAGTGCCTGGCACAAGTCATCGGTCGTCATGAAGACTGTGTATGTGAGAAGAAAATCATCCAGAAGAGTTTCTGCAGAGGAAGACAAAAAATCCCAGGGTACAATATATTAATGAGATGAGAACAAGAGTATCTATTCTTGTTAGTTTGCATGGCAGGAATTGAAAATCTAAAAAAAAAAAATGAGAATTCAAGTCCAAGTAATAAATTACTGATTTGAAAACTAAGCTCACAGCAGTTCACAATATGTTGTCATGGAGGAAATGAGATCCTTATTAAACAAACATATCCTCTATGCTCAAAGAAAGCACAAGTGGGAATGCACACAAAACAAGCCATAGCTCAGTAATTAATAAATGAGAGTCCTTATCATAAACTCCATGATCATGCCTGGCTCTGCGGGAAAGTCCCAGCAAAGGACTGGGAAAGAACAATCTTTCCACCAGTTGTGATAAATTCTGGAAATGCAGATGCAATATTTTTAGAGAGATTATTTGAGATGTGAGAATAAACAAGGGGTTACATTTTTCAGCTGATCTGACTTGTAGACATCACTTTAAATCCTGAGAAGATTTTACTGAGCTTTACTTATTTGCATAAGCAAGTTTTTTTCTACTTTTGTCCATTCCTCCATCTGTATTTTGGCACTGTTATAACAATGGACTGAAGACCCTTCCTGATCTAACATTTCTACCCACTGCAATTGGAGTACATCACATTTTCAAGCAGAAATGTACTGCCATTCTGACTTCAATATAACTTCCTCATTCTTCATTCCCATCTCATATAACTTTTAGGATTCTTCCAAACCTTTAGAGTATGCAACAGATATATGAAGGAGGACCAAAAGAATAGGATTTGCTCAGCTCTAAGATCCCTGTTGGAGGGATCTTATTGTGGTCTTCAGCTACCTAACAACAGAGTAAAGGTAAGGCTCCACCAGACTTTTCCTGAACGCTTGCAGCAATTGGAGCAATGATTACAGAATGAAGCAAGGGAAAATTTGTCTGGATAAAAGCGTAAAAATTTTCCTGTGCAGAGGGCCAACCACTGGAACAGGCTGTTCAGACAGACTGCAACACCAGTTATCTTCAGAGTTTGCCTGGACCAGGCCCTGAGCAACTAGATCTTTCCTAGAGTAAGGGTTAGACGATGTGGCCTCCAGAGGTTCATTCCAACCTAAGTCATCTTGTAATTCTAAACTGAAGAACAAATTTTAGTAAACTACTCACACATGTGATGTGTAATTGAGGATTGCATTTCTACTCCAACAACACAATCTTCAACTTTTTGCAAGCAGAAGAATTTTTTATCAGTCTTTTTAACTTGAGAATGTACTTTCTTCTGCAAAAATATGAGATTTTTTCTGAGATTTTCTTAGATATTTAATAGTTCCCATTCAGTATACTCCTTTGAATTCTAGCAAATATACTATATATATCCCCTTTAACAAGCAAACAGCTTTGCACCAGCTGTTTTACCAGGTGAGAAAAGGATTATGGACAGAGTCTGAAGGTTAACAGAAGTAAGTCTGTTTTATTGTAGAGCGAAAAATACTTCAGTGGTTTCTTCCTCAACTGTGACTTAAGTGGAAGATTTAAAACTGCAAAGACTGAATCATACCTCACATGAGTAAGATAAAGCTGAGCCTTGCCTTCCATATTCTGGTCATCTCACCATTTGTGCGTCACCTTCCCAGATAAAGCTGGTGCTGGTGTGTCTGCCTGTAACCAACAGCATGCGTCTGCTGTTTGAGCTTCTGGCTCAGATTTCACTGCCTTAAAGCTGCCTTGGACCATTCCAGCAAGTTATTAATGTCACAGCTATGGTGCTGTGACATTGAGAAGACTTCTTCCACATTTCATTCAAAGTCAGATGTCATATCACATGGATGCACAGCTAATGATATTCCATCCTATCAGCAAAGGATCCCAAATACCTCTATTGTCTTAGAAATAAACATCATCATAGTAAAAATAAACTTAGCTAGATCAATGTATTCAGCACAGCTGGTCTCTAAAAAGATTCCTGATATGCAGAAGTACAGCTAAAACAGCTGAAATGCTCAGAAATAAAACCAATAAATTTGTTATATTTCATCAATATTATTTAAAACTGGAAAGTATTATATTGTCTCAGTAGTGAAAAACATTGTGAACAGCTTGTTCTCTGTCTAAAAGGTTATCTATGCATTCTGTTACGCAAACTTTGGAAGATACAATGCAGCTAGTAGAGGTTTGACAAATTTTTATTTGGAAACTGCTTTTCTTGAAGTCAACAAACACATCTAATCTCTTCTGTGACCACCATCCCCATTTTTCTCATAGAATAGGTCTTTCTAGTATTTCCAGCAAAGACAGAGAAAAAAATGTATGCTGGCAGTTGAAAAAGAAAACTACCTTTGGAAGATCATTCATTGTGCAAAAGTCTGTGATGCTATTTTTTTAATTTCTCTTATGATTTTTTATTTAATCATTTTCTTTTAGTCATCAATCTAATCTATTTTGTTTCCCCCAATTTTCCTTTATTTGACTAAGCAATTATTACAAAGTATGCAGTTAGCTTACAGCTACAGAATATTTCATTTCAAAGACAATTTCAAGCATTTTAAAGCTTCATTAAGACTCGCCACAGAAACAGCACGAGTGCAATGGGCTACTGCTCCTGCAGCTCTTTGGGGGCAGCCTTAGGCAGCAATCTCACCACAGCAAATGAATGCTCTTAATATCAGACTGTAAGCATAAAAGTAATGAAAAAGCAGGCACTATGCTTACTTGGTATTAAATAATCTATGTGCACCAACTTCTGCTGAGACAATTTCTCACAGGTTGTCTGCGTCCCCTTTCCCCAGGTGAAATAAGGCAGCAGAGGCACCAACTTCCCCAGAAGCTTTTAATACCCCTCTTATGATCTTTCCACAAATCGAAGTCCTTCTAGAAGGTACATTTGGGATGGGTGATGAATGGAAAGAGCAATAAGAGACATACAAGATATGTAGGGTAATATAAGAGACAGAGGGTGTTCAGATACTCACCAAGGGAACATTTGTGCCAAGCTGTAACTAAAGGAAGTAGCAATACATCTGCCAGAGAAGCAGCAAGCACACTGGATAAATGTATAGCAGTGTATGGCAATGACAGCCAGCAGCAACAAACAGTTTCTCTGGCTTGGAAGGGACCCAGAGCCCCACAAAGAAAAGTCACATACTTGGATAAGCAGCACACACCAGACTCCAATGGACTTCCGAAAGCCAGAGGAGTACCAGGTGCTCTGGGTAGGTCCCCTTTCCTTGCTAACCAAGCCGTTCCCTTTCTCTCTGAGAAAGCAATTCAACAAATCCTTACACAGCGTGGGAACATATTTTTATATATCCATAGTTTTAAATAGTAAGGCAGTAGAATGAGTTTCTCACGTGGGATTATAAAAGAAAATTTATTCTTCTATTGTTTATTTTCCTTCTCTGCAAACCCTTCTCTAGTTAGGGTATCAATTACTGAGCCTGAGAACAAAAATGAATATATAGCAATATCCAAATAGCCTTCCACAACACACAGTTAGCAAAGCAGAACCATGCAGTACACCTTATCTTATCTCCATGTTTAAGAGCTGTGAACTGTTCTCAGATTTGGACATCTTTCTAAGCTAACAAAGCAGGACAAGGCATCAGGAGAGCATTCTTATGTACATAACTTAAATCACTTGTTAAATACACATAAAAGAGATTTAAGCCAAAGGGAAAGTACGTTTGTCAAATTAAATAAAGGTCAAAATGTTTTTTATTAAATAAATCTGTGGATATTTTCTTATGAAAAAAAAAATAGTTTAGCTATAACATGGAATGAGGAAAGAAAGAAAGAAGAGAAATATTTCTGTGTTACAGATAGATACACCTCTCCAACTTCTCACATATCAATTTCCATGCCTAGATATTTACACTAATATGCATGTGTTGCTACCAGTGTCTTAAGATCATCAGAGCTACAAAAAAACTATATACATATTTATTTTATGAATGTTTAATAGATCAAAGATATTCAAAATACACTCATTTTTCCATCACTAATATTAGACTTTCAGTCTAATCACTGTTCCCAATGCCAAGTCTCAGAATCATTAAGTCCCTTTATATCCAGAAGAAGAGATAAGTTGAAGATAAACTCCACTTTCTCCTGGTTTTCTGATCATCTTGTTATGTACTGAATAGTTTTTGTTTTGCTACTTGTCTACCAACATAAAAACGCTGATGAAGCCAACTGGGATGGCTGAGATGAGGAGAACCATTCTTTTTTGTATCTGACTTTACAAAGCAATTTTCACATCCTATTNAAATTGCTTTACAAAGCAATTTTCACATCCTATTCTTCTTACTCTATGCCATTTTATTTTCTTTATTTTCCATTGATGCTGTCTCCTATTCAAATCATGCTAGGCTTTTTCCTGTTTTTCCTTATTTTTCATGTAATTACATGGTTTGCAAAAGGAATAGAGGAATATAACCATATCGATTCTGCATATACAGCAAGTATGGTGCCTCTATGCTGTACATCTTTATCTGCAGACTGTCTCTGTCACGTATTGTTAGTTGGAGTGACAGTAATAATAATGAAATCTGTTAAACTACAANTTCTTCTTACTCTATGCCATTTTATTTTCTTTATTTTCCATTGATGCTGTCTCCTACTCAAATCATGCTAAGCTTTTTCCTGTTTTTCCTTATTTTTCATGTAATTACATGGTTTGCAAAAGGAATAGAGGAATATAACCATATCGATTCTGCATATACAGCAAGTATGGTGCCTCTATGCTGTATATCTTTATCTGCAGACTGTCTCTGTCACGTATTGTTAGTTGGAGTGACAGTAATAATAATGAAATCTGTTAAACTACAAAGAACAACAACTCATCCGTTTTCTTTGAAAACTTATCATCATTCTGAACCCAAATCTCTCACTTTGCACTGTACAAATCCATTGTGAATAGCTGTGCAAGAATTACAAAAAGATCTGAGGATTTTTTAGACTTGTATTTTACACTAAATCGGATTATAAGAAAATTTAGATAAAGTACTGGAATGCAAGTCTTTTTCCACTCTATGCAAAGTAGGTATTCAGCTTTCCCTAAGGATTTGCTGGAGGAGGCTAAACCTACATGGAAAATGCAAAAAGAAAAAAATGAAAAAAGAAAGATTACTCAAATAAGCAAGCCACTAGAATTCACAGTTAATTCTATCACCATTACAATTTCTTAGTACTAGTTCAGCAACCCTTGCCCCTATGTGGCACTTGTTTACATAAGCAGTGACCATTAAAGTGAATGAGTGGGCAAAGACTCACATCCTGAACTAAAAAATAATTACTCTCTAAACTCCTTACTTTCGAAGCCAAGGAAAACGCCATTACTTCTCAAACTCTCTCTCAATCTCAAAACATACCGAAAGAAGAAAATCCCAAGATTTCATCATGAAGCATGTAAATACTGCATAATACTCCTGTGCAGCATATAGAAAATCCAGCAGCAAAATTTATGTAAGTGGCTTACATGGGAATTTCTGAAACATCAATGCAAACTCTTAAGTTTTGTGCGATCATGAGACCTCTTCGATGTTTTGGAAGATATTTTATGAGAGATACCACTTAACTATTTGACTTGTATCACAGCACCTATTTTCTCCCTACAACTGCTAGAAGACACCTGGCTGTTTGATTATGCAGCAATATCCTGCTGGTCAGAAGTTGCGCATTTTCCTCATGCTTTTTATTGAAGAAAAATGGTGCGTGACCTACCCAAACCCTCCTCCTCCCTTGGTTTCCTTCCCCAGTCTGAAGATACTGGTAGCTTAGAATGACAATGTAAAGGTGTTCAAAGACAAGGAAAGTGAGATTCATCCCATTTGACTGGAATCATCTACAAGTTAGGAATTTCATTATCTAGATTCCCACTAGTCTCTGGGGACAGTTAATATCCCTGCAGGAAGATTTTGAGATCTTGGGCAACTATCACATCTGGAAGTGTGCTAGTCTTCTCTTACCATCCACTAGAAGCGTAATTCTTAAACACACAAAGATCTGATCTCAAATACTACTCTGCCAAATAACTTGATTTTCAGTCACAAATTTTGAACCAAATTTAGAGAAATAAAAGAACACCTTATAAATACTGGTACCCACCACCTGCACACGTTACAAGACCCAGCTTGAACTCTGCACACCTAAGCACCATGCTGAGGCTCCTGGGTGCCTCTCTACGACCAGGAAATACTCTGAACTTGAGCTTGGGTCAGAGTCACACAACCACAGATGATGTAAGGAAAAGATCTTAACCTGCCCTTTAACTATTTGATACAGCTTTACCTACCTTTGGAGGATTCCTCCTTCCTCCAGAAGGAACTGGGAGGAGAGAAAGTGTCTGCTGGTATTTTTGGAAGAGGAAGCATCGCCATGGAGAGCTTCTACTCTGTGTCCTCAATGTCAGTTCAGGACGTGGCAGGAGCCTGTGACTGCCACACGTGGATCTGTCTGAGGGTTCAACTAGTATGGTACCCTCCCTTAGATCCTGGACAACAGGATCTTGGGATCTTTCAGAGAGAGAGAGATGCAGGAAACTCTGTAGTAGTCTTATGCACAAAAGCCTCCCTATGTTGGGAGGTATCTTCTTGGTATCTTAGAAACTAGCTTAAATTTTGTTATAGTAAGCCTCACACCTAGTTTTTCTGGCCTTTATCATTCTTTCCTCAGCATCTCTTCCCTCCTGCCTTCAATACATACACCTATGCTTCATAGTATCCAACACGAGATCAATCGCATACAATAATACCAATAAGGCTACCAGGCTGATTTATAGATTAGCACTTCAGGCCATTCTCAGACACTCACATCTATTGTTTGTGGTTATTTGCAGAGGCTTTACTATGTTGTGCAAAAATGATAAGCAGTTCCTCATCTGATCAGGTCAATATCCAGCATCAATTGGAGCCTGAATGACATAAATACAAATGTATTTTCAGTAACATAGTAACATACTAACAAGAATTCTAAAACTCCTCAGTTAGTTACTTAATTTCCTATTTGTGATTATGGCAAACAGAGTGGAGGATGACCATATGATCACTATTTTCTTACATATCAGTGCTGATCATAATTTCAAATGAAAAAACACTGGTGACTGACTTCAAAATTTGTTCTCTCTGAATTTTTCTGCATTATCCTTACCTTACAGAACCACTCACTGGATTTAGTGAGGCTTATCCTCCAGACCAGTGTTTGAAAATAGAAACAAACAAAACCAAAACAGGGAACAATTTGGGGCTTATATGACTGAGAAGTGGGGCTCTGCAATGCTAATGTACCTTGTGACTTAAGGGCACACAATGGAAAGATTTAAAAAAAAATCCTCACAGACAAGGTTAGTAATATTGTAACTACCCAGAAATAGTTAAAATTTGCTTTTCTCACAATCACAAAAAAACAGCCCTATGAAAAGGGGGTGACAGCTTGGCAAACAGAAAGAGGAGATCCTTGTAAAAAGGATGTTGATTACTTACTGTACTATAGGGAAGAGTCACTTTTTACCATTTTAAATAGTCACTTATTCAGTTCAAAATAAAATAGAAAAGGATGACAGCAAAGCATTTCAAAGTTTTTCAGCTTCTCAGTGCTGAAAGCTCTTAAGCTTGATATATTTTTGTCACTCCTCTTACTCTTACCCATAAAAATGAGAAAAATCATGCCCTGAGGCAGAAACTGTCAAATGTAGCTTTTTTACATGCAATACTATGCAATCCTCTGAAACCTTTCAGCAATGCAAATGCATGTCCAGCAAGTTGTAGCTAGTAATCATAAAACTGCTCATTCTACAGAAATGGTAAAAGGAATTAAGGATAACTTTTTTAAGAATAGAAATTTCTCAATAATCTGTAATTCCTTAGTAATTCACTAAAAATCTTGAGATGTCTGTAAGTAAAAACAGCAAATGCAAACCAGTATCATTAATCTCTGATCTGGCTAGATACTGATCACATCCTATAAGGTGCTGAGTAGTCTTAAATTTTCATTTAGTTCAGTAGACGGCAATGGCACTCAGGATCTTTCAGGACTGGCCCTTAAACCAAAATCAAATAGACTACAAATGCTATGCCACCACCTACACAGCATGAAGCAAAAAGTGAACATTACGTAGAGAAAGAAAGGTCAACGGAAAAAAACATCAATATATAATTTGCTGCTAGAGTATTAAAAAATATATAATAGTTATGTCATCTAACCCCTGAAGCACTGAGAAACCAATGCAAAAAAAGAAATAATGAGCAAGTCTTTAATTTATGGCATTGGGATAGAAAAGAAAAATACGTAAGGACAGAGTGTTTAACCTGTATAGCCAGAAATTTATTAGAATACAAAAACCCGACCTGGGAATAATTTCTAAGGGCATCTCCCAGTGATTTCTGGAAGCCCTTTATCATCTGCAGGATGAATCAGAGGGTCGGTCTAGCGAGGTCAAAGACCCCTCTGAAGGTGCAGTCCAGTTGCTGCTGTACATCTACCGGAGCAGTTTCATATTTTGTGTGAGGGACAAAAGGCTCCTGAAACTGCAGCCGAAAAGCAAATGTCAGACTTGTTTGGCTTTAACGAGGCACTGATTTTCCCACACAGAAATCTGAAGAGATTTTTTTCTGCTGGTAGGACAGAGCCCTGATGATTTAGGTGCAGCTATAATGCTCTAATGATCTGGGTTTTCTGAAGCTATTGGACAAATCTATTATGCCCTATACATTCTGAAGCATTAGAAATATTGCCTACAGCAGTCACTGTAAAATATTCCCATTTTCTGTTAAAGAGGCCCTTGACTCCTGCAACAGAATCACAGAATCACAGAATGGTTGAGTTTGGAAGGGACTTCTAGAGTCCAACCCCTGCTCCAGCAGGGACACCCAGAGCACGGGGCACAGGGTGGCATCCAGGTGGGTTTGGGAGATCTCCAGAGAAGGAGACTGCACAGCCTCTCTGGGCAGCCTGTGCCAGGGCTCTGTCACCCTCACAGGAGAGAAGTTCTTCCTCACATGGAGACGGAACTGCCTGTGTTTCCACTCGCACCCGTTACCCCTTGTCCTGTCACTGGTTATCATCGAGAAGAGTTTGACCCCATCCTCTTTACATTCTCCCCTCAGGTATTCGTACATACTCATGAGATTCCCTCTCAATTCTCTCCAGGCTAAACAGGCCAAGCTCGCTCAGTCTTTCCTCATACAATAGATGCTCCAGTCCCTTAATCATCTTCGTTGCTCTGAACACTTAAGCCCTGAACCTGAACACTTAAGCCCTCCGTACACTGAAACTTTAATCGACAGGAAAGGGGAATATTTTAAAGTAAACGCATAGCGCTCACAGGAGCCCTGCTGCAGGAGGCAGACTGTCCTTGTTCACGCCAGGAGTCTCCGAAAACACTTTAGAAAAAAAATGCCCATCCTCTCTTCCCATCGATTGCGTTTAATAAGCCAGCCTGGGCAGGCTTGCCCGGAGCAGCAGGATGGAGCAGCAAAGATTAAACGTCTCCCTTTTATCTCGCAGTGCAGCCACCTTGCGAGGCACCAGGCAGAGCAGCAGCAGAGCAGCAGCGGCAGCGCAGCTCACACAGACACAGGCTGCTGCCCCAGGCATCAGCTCCAGCAAGCAGCAGCGGCACTCTTCCCGTATCTGCATTTTCCAGGATCCTTGTCATCACCCTTACCAGCACCCAAAGAGATGCAGCATCAGCCTGAACCCCTCCATGGCACAACCTCCAGCAACACCGCGACTGCGACTGCCCCAGCGGGGCCACCGGGACCGTGTGCAGCACCGGCACACAGTCACCCGCAGCACCATGGCAATTCCGGACGCTGCAAGGGGCTCACAGCTGCCCAAGTCTTTTCCTGGATCCACCACCTCAGTGTGTCCCTGAGAAAGTTTTAATATGGAAACTACAAAGCACAGGTGACGAGGACAGGCAGGACAGGTCGGCAGCCTCACACCAGCCCTGGCTGGCACAGCTGGCCACGCTGTGCAGCAAGGGGGTTTTAATTTACTGTATATTTTTCTTTGAACGGATTTTCCTTCTGCGATGGGCTCCCACATTACTATGACAATAAACCTGCCATGAGCTGTGCATATACTAATTCTGTGCTCTGTTACGTAGAATGGACTTAGGGTATGTTAAGTCTCTACCTTAAAGGTTAAGTTGCTGCTTGGAGGTGTCTTTCTCTCATTTGACTCTCCAGAGAACGCTGGAATTAGCTTGGCCATTTGACTTTCAGAAAGTTAATGTGAAACCTGATTTTGTCTTCGGTGCAATACCAGTTTTGGTCAGTGAAGATGAAAAGAATGAAGATTAAGCACATCTTACTTTGTATTAGGTAATTCTTTCTCATTGCTGAATTGTAATATCTAAGTCTAGGAAACTGCAATCCTTCAGATCAAAAAAAAAGAAATAACAAAAATCTTCAAAAATTGTTATTATCCCATTTTTGGGTCTAACTTTCAGAGACATTTTCTGAAGGCAAGAACCTGAATCTTCTGTTGAGGAACCAAAATAGCATTGATAAAAGCAAAAAAAAACTTTAAAAAATCGTAATCGGTAATATTTTGAAAAAAAATATATTAAAATAATAATTTATAATATTAACATATTAATATACATATATTACGACTATTGGCCAAAAAGCTTTTAACTTGAGTGCCTCATGCTAGATTCCAGAAACCAATATATTTGGACACTATCCATGCTAAGAAGTGAAAAGAATATATTTTGTCTGGTACATAACACAGGTAAAGGACAAGCCAAAAACATGGGGAAATGCAATCCCTAAAGCTTTGCAATGACTAGAATTAAAAGCCTAGTCTTTTTCAGATCTGCTGCATACTGGAGGGATAGGTCCCTTAAGGGAACAGAAACATACAGATCTACTTTGTGTATTTTTAAAAGTGCTTAGCAAGAAACTTTGATCCATGATTTCCCCCTCACAAAGAAGTAGGACGAAACTTCTTTGTGCTCCAGCCTGGGGAAGAAGATGTAAGAAGGAGATTCTTTGCCCGTGGGACTCAAATTATCATAAATATGCTAAGC
This sequence comes from Crypturellus undulatus, assembly GCA_013389825.1. Taxonomy (NCBI): domain Eukaryota; kingdom Metazoa; phylum Chordata; class Aves; order Tinamiformes; family Tinamidae; genus Crypturellus; species Crypturellus undulatus. The sequence continues at coordinate 869,671 of VWPW01011387.1, forward strand.
AGGGCAGGCTCCACAACATGTGGCACTGGAGCATGTGCAGTAACCGCAGTAGCCCTAAGCTTCCTACAACAAAGCCTCGACAGGCGGAAAGCTTCTTTAGATTTGGCCAAACTGTCCATTTTTGTCTGAGCACAAGCTGTTGGATTTGGTCCAAAACTCTGCATACGAGGGTGGTAACATGCACTGAGTAACTAGACTGACACGCAGATCACTCACTGCCCCCCTTCCCAGCATGCGAGACAGCAATGCATCAAGTCAAACAACAGGGTATTTCTGGTGTCCTAGGCATGGCAGTGTTGATAGTCCCCTTATTCCCAATCCCATCTGCAGCCAAGAACCATGTAACCTCAAGAGCAGCGATTCCTTAGCCAACATTTACTATGTCTGCAGGCAAAAGTGCTACCTGGCTCGAACTGATTACATGCTTTTTTGTGGTGGGAGCAGGGTGGAGGAGGAAGAGGCAGACCGCTGTGTGTCTTACACTCGCACAGTGCCTTATCCTCCCTTTGCCTGCACTGCAGCTAGTGAAGCACTATTTTGCAGAATAAAACCAGAACAATGACACCTGACGGGTATAAATGTGTTGCAGTAAATGCAGGGAAGTTTTACTCAGGACGTCACGTTACTGCAGGACGTCACTTCCAGCATTTTCCCCTAGGGAAGGTGGCTTGCTGGTCACAGACTGCTCAAACACTGTTTAAATAACTTGTGCAAGAGCCTGCTGTAAATGCATTCAAAGTGCCTACAAAGAACTATCAGTACCTGGAAGAGGCAGTACTTATATCTTAAGTGTCCCGAATCCTCCCTTTGCCTGCACTGTAGGTAGTGAAGCACAGTTTTGCAGAATAAAACCAGAACAAGGACGGTCGGAGCACAGCTACGGATGATGCCCGGAAGGTCGATCATAAGACAAGTCCATTTTGCTTCCCTTAAATGATGAATGAACTCCAAAAATAAACTGACATATTTCCTTAAGGATGTGTTTTAACTCCACAATGCCTCATTAGTTGAATACTTGTATACGTGATATATCTCCTTAGTCGTACTAAAATTGTACTTGATATACTGAGACATTCATACCATTCTGAAGACTGGTAAGATGTAATTAAAGACAGTTTTTCTCCTTATTATTAGTGACAACTGTAACAGGAGAAGCAATTAAAAAACTGACTTGCACATAGCGTGTATATGTATTAAGAACATCTAACAACTTCAAACTATAGGGTCTGTCAGTACAACCTTGTACAGACAGTATAATGAAAGAAATAACAAAGGTTCCTGCTTGTACTGTTTAAAGGTGATCCACAGACAAGACACAAGAGGAAAAAACATTATTTGTAGTTCAGCTGCCTGCAAGTAGTAAAATACCTGTAGCAGCAGAGTTGTGTTATTGTGCAAGGACCCTTTGGCTGCTTGAAACACACAGTAGTTTAATATTATGCTTTTTAAAAAACTCCTTTATATTTTGATAAATTTCAAACTGCTTGCACTTATGAGGGAATTCAGCCTTAGACTTGTGATCTAGCTGTTCTACAATTACTCAGGGATTTTATTTGATGGACTTGCTTATTTCGTTTGAATAAAATGGGGATATTAAGCAACTCCTGGATGAATGCCCTGTGGGGTGATTTTCTAAAAAGGTATATTCACTTCTGCCATGATTTCAGATTTTTAGTGCTGTTTATTGATTTAGTCACAAAATAACATGCTCCACATAAGCTCTCAAATAGACATAACCTTAGCCTGATACACTGCAGCTTTATCTTTTGGATCTTTCTCTTCTTTTTTTTTTCAGTCTTATGGGATACTCTTATCATTCATGTATACACTTAGAAGCATCTAATGCAAGAGATGCACTCTGTACCTCATAGAAATTATATGTTCAGTTTATTACTCCATGAATATTGCCAGCTGTTTCTTGGACTTTCACAGGGCATGAAGGAATTGCCTTGGCTGAGATGTAAATCATACCTTTCTATACAAGCACAAATTAATCTGGTGTAGTGCTTAGAGGAAAAAAAAAAAACAATAATCATAAAATGCAGTAATAGATAAGGTATTTCATTAAACTGGGCCTCTTGGCTCATCTAGTCTATGACTGTATTTCAGTACTACATATAATAACATCCAGAAATGACTACCCCTCACCGCCATCCTTCACTTCTATAGCTCTCTTCTGGTCATAAATGCCAGAGTAACTTTGGTAAAAAGTGTGTGCTCTGTTTTTCCACATGGCAGAGAAAGCGAGGCACACGTGGGCTCAGTGGCTGTACCAGCTCAGAGAGAAGGCACCTGCCAAGCAGAGATTACAAATCAGGTATCTTCGCTCTTGTGTGGCTGCTCCAGTGGCTGCATCATGCAGCCTCCCATGCAGAAAATACCAGCGCCTTTGGTACCCTGCCAGGGAGACAAAACCCTGAATGTGGGTTTCAGAGAGCAGTCCTAGTCACTTTCAAAATTTCAAATTCTTTTCAGTTTAAATAACCTGAAATCGGCAAACTTTCTACAGCATCCTCACTGTTACACATTACGTTCTTCAGTATGTTCCTTAAAGGACTATGGCTTATGCAGCTGAGCTGTCTGTCCAGCAGTTTGTCTTGTTCTCCCTTATCCCTGTAACTCCTGAATCTGTTCAGCAGCTTCAGCCAAATTTGACATAGGGACAGCAAATGCTCAAAGATATTAAGTTCCTTCAAGTAATGGAAGTAACTGCATCTGTAGATGAGAAAGAGAGGTCATTTACTGGCCCCTTGAAGTAAAGACTGCAGTACAAACACAGCTATCTTTTTAGACATAAATAACTCAGTCAGAAGAGATGAAGTCATAGAACATCAAGTTGCTTCTATCCTTTAATAAAAATAATTTTAAAAAGGACTCTCAAGGACTGAGACTACTAGCATCACTAAGATTTTCTACTTAAATTTTAAAATTCCGCACCGCGTCCATACTCCAGTTTCTCTAGCAAGGCTTCCTATTGCTGTTGCTGTCATCACATCTCCCTCTCCGCTACACCAAGTTCCTGGGTCGTGTGTCCTGCAAGTTTATCAGGGCAGAGGCAAAGCTGCTTACTGAGTGTTTGCAGAGTACTAATCACAGAGACTTTGATTCCTGAATGCCCATAAAATATAGATAAAATGAGAATTTAATATCCTGCTGCATCTGTTTCTGCAAGCAAGTTGCTTCACTGAACTACACTGCTCACTCAAGTTGTCCATTAGGGCCAACCATGAAAATACGTTCTTCCATTTATTTTTGACTAAAAAGCAGTGCCCTTTCCATATCATTCCCGGCTATTCTACAGAAAATAATCAACTATCTATGTAATGATTCTCGCCTTACACCATCTGCCTCACCTGTCCATAGGTCCAGTCTGTTCAGAGACTTCTGCGGGCATAATTCTTGACTACTGCATCTTACAAGTTACAGAACATGTATTTATCTCACTGGAGAGTGCCTATGAGCGAAAGCGGCACTGCATGTTAAAGAAAGACTCTGCTGAGTATAATTCTTCAGCTAGCTAAACACTTCCTGTATAAGAACATATATTTAAAAACAATTTTCTAAAACAATTCTTAAAAATACATCACCGGTTACAGTAAACATACAGGAGCTGGAATTAATTCCACAAGGAGCTGTTATTTTAAAGACACAGCAGTCCCCATCCCAGAAGGACAATGAAGTACAATATGCAAGCTCATCTAATCACCGTATCCAATTACAAGGAGGAATAAATCATCACACACATGTCTATGTCTGAATTTTAAAGAGCAAATAAATCATGAACAGTCAAGTCAAAAGCTGCCATCTCTGCATTCACAGATTAGCGGCGGGGGGAGGGTTGTTCCCTTCCGCTTGAAATGAGAGTTCATAAACTATAAACAACATTAAGATAAATACAAAAGCTGCCGTTTTTTGCCCAGTTTGGCACCTGACCATAAAGACCTGTCATTCTTTGCGGTGGGAAACACAAAATGGGGAGTTTTTAACTGATACTTCTCCACATGCTGGTTGTGGAACAATTTCAAAACGTCCCTTTATGCGAACCCCAGATCATCTGTTAACCTGTAACAGTAAACATGAAAAGTGCCTCTCCACCTCTGGAAATGTTGGTCCAAAACAAAGTGACCTAATGATTGCTCTAAATCCCTAGTTTTGATATCCCCAAACATGTCCTATCGAAGGTGAAGACAACACCGGAGCACACTGACAACAGGCTCGCTTTATACCAACTCCTCTCACGTGCCCCAAAAGCCCACAGACCAAACGCTAGGCTGACAAACATCAAGCCAACCAGCGCTGGTGTCACACTTCCCTAGTCCTCTGCCTCGATTCCTACCCAGGATCTTCAGGGTCAGAAGCAGCGCTGGTGCTGACCTGCTTCCTCCCACTGCTCTCGGCTTCCTCATCCCAGATCTCCATGACAGAGAACACGGTACTTTCTAGGAGTAACTAAATTCTCTCTGTTTGCCAAGACAGTATTTCTTGCAAAGCTGATGGCATTTTCATGTTTTCCACATGCTTTTAGAAAATTGTTATCAATGATTTATTCCTCTTTGTAATCACACATATGGTTATAGCTTCCCAAATCAGATTTCATTAACCTTGATCCCTAAGCAAATTTCCAGTCTTTTAAACTGAGATGCTGAATTAAGTGCATCAGTATGGGGAGAAGCTGTAGTTACTTTAATAGTCTAAATGCTGTCATTTGTCCATCATTGGTGATTTCTGTGCTTTAGGCCCTGCAAAACAATGTTGCAGCTCCTTGCTGCTTTGAGAATTTGAATGGGGAAAAAAAAGGGGTGACATCAGGGACCTAACAAATGCTGTTTGTCTGTGGATGTTTTTTGCTGCTGTTTGTTTGCTTTCTGCTCCCAGCCTGTGTATTCCCTATGATGCACAAGCATTAGCAATAAACAAAATCACATTTATAAGGCTCATATTGACCGGTGGGATGGGGAATGAAACCCAACAAGGCTTCCATTATTGTATTGATGCTGAGGCTCTAAAATCTCAAATGGGAAAGAAAAAAAAAAGTATTTGAATTTCTTTTTCTATCTTCCGTGGTGCCTAGAGATAAGCCAACAAGCCCTAAATCCTAAAAATTGGAGGGTGTAAGAAGTTGAAGGAAAAGCTGACTGTTGAATCAATAAGGCCTTATGGGCAAGAGGAGGGATGCAGGGCTTAGAAAAAAATAAAGAAATAGAAACGTAGTGCAAAGCAGGAGTAGGTGAGGCATAAAGGCCTCCAGCAGTGCCAGGTCTGGCAGCATGATTTTTCCATAATTACATTTCTAGTTCGGGTGAAGCTCAAGTTAAAGCAACAGAATAAAATCATAATTCATCCCAAATATTGTCATACGGAAACATAAGTTTCATATAATTAGCTTCCATCAAAATGAGATCCATTAATGCTGCTCCTTTATTTACACTGACCTATTTCCCCCTTTCCTCTCCTTTCCTTTTTTTTTTTGCCCCCTAGTGTCCTTGAAAACAGTGATCACATTCACACGATTTGGTTTCAAAAAGATCTTGCAAGCATTTCTGAACTGACACAAGGTCGTCTCATACTCTCAGCCTGACTCCAGAGACCACTACGTGAGCTGCTGCCACAACTACAACTCACTTAGGTATTTTTCACCTTGTCTCAAAGATGGGACATGCAATTTACTTTATTGCAGTAACTGATGCTATTCTGAAAAGCTCTTTCTGCCAGAATCAGCTGTATTCTGTGAGGGTAATTGACACTGATATTTCAAAAGTCATGAAAAAACACTGGCTGTCAAAGTGGTGTAATTCTACTCCTGTTTCAATCTGTGAAAGGATGATAATTGACTTGAAAAAAATGCAGGACTGTCTCCAATGCCAACCACAAAGACTCTCCTAAAAGGTGCTGTATGTCCTCAGCAGATAATAAACTGGATCAAGCCTCTCCCGCTAAAAAAAGCTACAGCAATTTAAAGCTTGCATTATGAGCTTACAACTTTCAGCTAATGCACAGGGCTTCTGAATTTATGCCAAGAGCATTCAGGTCCATTATTGCCTTTTTAGACAGACACCTCAATTCACATAAAAGCACTCCTCCTACAACTATCTATTCCTAAATTCAGTAGCAGATTGTCTGACTTGCCCACTGAAATCATAAACTAGCAAGATAACACAAAATACAGCAGAAATCACCAGCATAACCCTTCGAGCACATAAAAAATTTCGCCTTAAGTAACTGGCACAGCTGCTCTCTCTCCCTTTTTGCCTCTGAAATGATGAGGAAGTAGCACCCGGAGCTGGGACATAGCAGAGCTGAGCTCCACTGCACCTCATCACCTCGAGCACATTGCAATAAAAGGAGTCAGGACTGACAGCTTTGGTGGGGATCAAATGTGTCCCCACCACAACTGCTGTGGGGCACAGCAGCCCCACACCACAGTCTTCGCTCAGCAATGATCTGCAACTCCACCATTTGTGAAGCACAACCACTATTCCAGCAACAGTTTGCCTATCTGACAGGCAGGCATTCCCATGCAACACTGCTTATTTCACCACTTAGCAAGCAGAGGCATTTGGTACTGAAGCAAATATCAGGCGTTGCACAGTTACTAAGCGTAATCCAAAGAGCCTGCAGAAAACCTCACCAGGTACCACATACATGAAATTGTTCACAAATAGGTCTTGTACTGTGTCATTTTGGTTTTTTATTTCTCCAGGTAACTTCCAAGCACAAGAATTTATAACAGACAATGCTAACGTGAAAGGTGGGAAAGATGATAACTGTGTCAGCATACCAAACAATAAAAGTTCCACAAAGCAGTAGCCAACTGCATTTAAGTAGCTTAGAAAAGTAACTATAACTGCAGTTTGGCTATAATCAAGAAAAGCCCTGTTCCTTCTCTTCAGAAAAAAAAATAAAGGTCAAAGCTGCTTCTTCCATACTACTGTAAGACTGTTTGAACTCAGGGCATGTTAAGAAGGATTGCAGGGGAAGGAGGAATTAACAGCACGAGAGTAAATTTAGTTTACAAGGGCAGGGGGAGGGGGAAAACAGCTTTGAAGAGCAGATTTCTTTCAGATTTTTTATACATGACCTCAAAGTAAATGCAGGTCTTCAGTCCATCAGTGACTGCATCCTTCCCTCCTGTGGGCGAGGAATGAACATGCTCTTTATACTTCTCTGCAAATGTTAATCTCACAAGAAAAGCATTGTATTATAGCAACTTTGAACACTGGAAACATTGGAATTCAAGCTCTGCAGACAGTGGGTGAGCTGTATTCTTGGACTCAAAGATACAGCAAGTATTTCAAGACCCAGTCGTATGTTTTCAGCATTCTTCAACAACTCTCCCACCCTACGCAAACTGCTTCCCAAGGGCTCCTTTTAGGGCATCCTACCCAAGTTTTGTAACATTAGAGAGAGACAGCTCTTGGGAGGCTTTGTTCTATTCTGGAATTGAGCTTCCTACTTAATAGCTATCAAAGTGCTAATATCATGCGTGACAGGAGCCATTACTGTACAAACACCCTTACTTATCTCAGCGGGTGGTGAATCATTGTGTTGTGCCAGAGAAACACAAAAACAGAGTATTGAAGACAACGGCTGGGTTTTCAATGGCCTGCAGTGCTGGAAGGCTGTAGGTCAGGATTTGACAGAAACAGCCTTAAGAACAGTGCTAAATGGAGGATACGGGTAAGCAGCAATGAGAGATGGGACACCTTTGGTGGAGACTGCTGAAAGATGTCTCCTGTGGCTCCTGACGAAGGAACGGGACACGTGGACACTGTGGAAGAAGTGAAGCAGCAATGCTGAATTTTCCATTTTGCATTCCCAGTTTCTGCTCTCACAGCTAACTGACTGACCTGCCAACCCATGCACAGTCTCCTGCTACTTCTTAATGGGCTAATAACGTCTTCTACTTAAAGAAACACCTGAATGTCCAAATGTGATCTGATTCCCTTCCCCGCCCCCACAACAAATCAATAGCTGTAATACAAGAAACTCCCTTATAGATCATGTTTCATTTTTCTCTATTAGAAACAGTAGCTTTGAGATAACTGCATACATTTCTATAATTCATGAGCTTTGCAGAATCACAGAATCATTGTGGTTGGAAAAGACCTTCAAGATCATTAAGACCAACTCTAAGAATACTTAGGATACTTAACCATTGGGATACTTAACAGGGCTAAGCTCTAGTCTGCATCTGAAAGATATGACATTAGCTGCAACAAAAGGGACCTGCCCTACTGTGTTTCTGAACTTGCAGCTGTTGAGTAGACCAAACTTCAACTCCTCAGTATCACACTTAAGCCAGCTGGCATATTTGTACAACTGAGATGACACTTCTCTTATCACGATATATATCCTGTGCAAGGATCTGTTTTTTATTTTTGCCTTTATGGACCTCTGTCCTAGTCATCTGACCTGGGAACATTATTTTTATCTGCTAGATTCGATGCTGACCAGACACACTCGAGTGATAAAAAAAATACTTGCACTAGGATAGAAATGAGAACACAACATTTACTAACACCGTTTTAGCACAAAACATAAACATTTTTACAAAGTAAAACCCTTTTTAGGTGCCTGAGGTGCCAAAAGGTCCCTAGGCGCTTCTGCACACTGCAACTATGTCTTTGTCTGATGGCTGCTTCTATCCCTTTCCCTCCTTGAAGCGGTTCAATTTGCTAGTCATGCCTAGGTCAGGAAAAGTAACCACCGGTGAACTGAAAAAAACAGCACTAACATTTACAGAAAGAGACCTGATCACTAGGACAACAGGATGAGACCATTCACTGTTCTCCCTGATGACTTTAGAAAACTGTACAGCAGGACCACCAGACTCACAGAAGCAGGCGAACAGACAGACGGGTCCGCCTGTAGCACCACTGCTAGGGCCATACTTCTGGAGACTGGTTCCCAGACTCTTTCCCAGTCATTGGATATAAGGGTGAAACAATCCCAGAGCAGCTTCCCAGGACTCTGCCTTTTCACAAGATTGCCCTAAACATACCTGAGTGAAGGAAAAAATAAAAAATAATACTAAAAAAAAACAATCCCCCCCACACCTTTTTCAGGCTTTGAGTCTCCATTTCCCATAAATAAGTGTCTGAGTTCCAGCAGGAAATCGCGTTTAAGGCGCATTCCCCATGCTGGCATTTCCCATTAGCTTAGGCACTGCAGCGTGTGACACGCTGTCTGTGGTGAATTCCAGATGTGACACTCTTTCTGCAGGCTGATTCAGCTCACTAATGTGACAGAAAATAATCCTAGCAAAGAAAAAGAAGAGTGGTTTCCTACTTAGATGCTTAGATCTACTTGGCGCAAGGTCAACACCAAGCACGTTAAAGGAGAAGGCGCTACATGGCAAGGAACAGAAGGAGGATAGAAGATCTTCCCGTCTGGGCAGAAGCCAGTGTCCGTGCTGTCTGTCTCAATCCCAGCCTCTAGGTCTGGGTCTAGTACTATGTCTTTGACAGAGGTCAACAGAAGATGCCTGGGGAAACAAAAATCCTAAGAAAAAGACAAGTATGGACTTCTCTCCTGATATATTGTCATAGCTTCCACAAACTGATATTGGAAAGACTTCCCAAATCGGGTTGCATCCACATCACTGGAGGGATGGAGTTCTCTTTTTACCCAATTTGTTTCTACACCCTTTCAGATGTTGGCTTCCACAAAGTTCTCACACAATATCATATCCAAAAAAAAAAAATCTTTATTCATGATATTCCCAATAATTTCACTGTATTGTGAAACACTTACTGCACTTTAAGAAACAATGAACAGTCTTTCCATAGTCACTTTCCCCATATAATTCATGGTTATATAGACCATATCCCTCCCTTATAGATAACTCTTTTCTATGCTGAATAACGGTAGACTATTTAGTCTTAGATCTATTTAATCTATAGTTCCTATTATCCTTTCATACCTCTTCTGGCATACTTAAAACCTTTTTGAGATGGATGGAAGGAACTGTATTATACGTACCATACTATACAGTTATACAATGGTGTAATTTTGGTTCTTGCTTGTCCTATTTNTACCTCTTCCAGTGTACTTAAAACCTTTTTGAGCTGGGATGCAAGGAATTGTATTATACGTACCATACTATACAGTTATACAATGATGTAATTTTGGTTCTTGTTTGTCCTGTTTCCTTCCCTAATTTTACCAAATACTATTTCCCTTTTTGACCAATGTTGAATAACAGTTTCCAAGAACTATCCACATGGTCTCCAAAGACCTGTTTTCTGCATAGGATTAGCTAGTTCAGTGCCTACACTGGATACATATAATGAGGACTTCCTTTTTCCATGTTGGACAATACATTACTTTGCATTTATCAAGTGGGATCTCATGCACGATTTTATCACACAATTGCTATTCCTTCTTCTTCCCTTCTGCCACAGGACTGGTTTTCAGGGGCAGTCTGCTCCCCACTCCTTACACCCAGCCCCACACTGCCCCTTTTATTATCTTCATATGGTTATTTTGAGTCAGATCAGCTTCCTGATCTAACACAACTGGCAGACAAACAGGTAATGTTTATCAGTACACTGACAGGACAACATGACAGCTCAAACAAGCCAGCAGAGGTTGGGATAGTCAGGCGTACAGGAACATAATCTTGCATGATCATCAAAGATAAAACCACAGCTTCACGTTTCATGAGATTCTCAATCATTTAACATGATCGGCTCATTCTGATAGCTTCTCTCCTTTCCAGAGGCTAGCAGTTTACCCTTACCTTTTCTCTTCTCTCTCTTAAGCCATTATTAGTCCTGCAAAAGACCTTTCCTCTTATGAGAGGATTCTTCAAATTTCTTTAAGGATTTTTGGCAAGGGCCTTGCCAAATGCAAGATACAGACACACCAAATATATATCTTCCTACTCTTTGAATCTTTAGCTCTACAAGATACACAAGGCTTGAATATTTTCTTCCAAAAGCAATATTTGTTTTCCCTCAGTATGATATTTCTGCATTTTACTTTTATTGTAATGCTACTCAATTTCCCAGCACAAAGTTGTAACTACAGTTAGGCTGCAGTTTGACATGTAACTCAAACTACTGCATGCCAAGCCCAACTGCTGAAAGGATTAGTCCATCTCTCTGTCTGTCCTCATCTCCCTTGTGCCAGGAGCAAAGTTTGTGCCACTAACTGATTAACTGGACCCAAAACATATCTTAAAACTAGAAATTTACCATTTTGTGACTTGGTTTCAACAAGGATGATTACAGAATCTCACAGAAAGTTGCACTAACACAAGGCAGTAATAGGGGACAGGGGCAGGAATGAGAGACTAGGGGAGACTGAGCTGATGCTTCTGATTACAGTGCCAATTTTTGCTGGAATAATATATGGGTAAAATGACAACCTTGCTGCTTATGTTTTTTTCTTTTAACATTTTCCGCCTTCCTCTGCCACTGAAGCTGATTTGTATGATAGATTATACACCACTGTTAGGAGTTCAGCAATTTTATATCTGAGTTCCTTTAGAAGTCTTTGGGGAGTAACATCTGATCATGGCGATTTGTTACTATTCATTTTATTGATTTATGCTAAACCTACTTCTACTGGTACTTCAGTATGAGGCAGTTCCTTAGAGTCATTCTGTATGCAGGAATGGTCATGTGTGGGAATCTTCTCAAGTTTGTAATACTGTACACTGAGATAAACAATTATTTTCCTTATAAAACAAAAATAGTTTTGCTATTTTGCTATTTTTGCTATAGTTTTGCTATTTGCTATAGTTAACTCTGATATTTCTCCATGCATGTTAACTCTGCTAAACTCTTATTCCTCTCGATACACATTGTAATAATATGCCTTTTTCCTACTCAGTTCACTAAGTTTTCCTAAGAATTGGCTGCAAAGTTAACAAAGTCTCAGAACGATGATAAGACAGTATTTCATTATAGAGGACTGATAAGGGGCAGGCATTTAGTTGCAGCAGACATTTATTTCCCCTATCTTAAATGCTAGAAGATACAATCACAAAATATTAGGCAAGTATTTACCCTCCGTGACATCAGTCACCATGCACCAGGCACACTCATCTTGATTTTGTGGCAGTCTGAAGAGTACCTGTTTTAACATCTTCCACTCATCAGGAATAAGATACAGTGAGCAAGAACACTAACAGCAGTCTTTATAGCTAAGAAATAACTAAAACAAAAAGGAAAAGGGCATTTTTTTTCTTGGATTACTAGACAAAAAACACCACCTGGAAGAGGCAGAATTGCAGCCATTCCTGGGAGCACCACTCAGCAGCTATCTAACTCCAGTTAGTTCACGCAAGAGGGTACCATTCTCCTAAAAGGTCATGTACCTCAGGACATGCCATTATCCAACACCAAAGTAGTATCATTGGTGGAAGTGTGAAAGAAGAATGGATTAAACAAAAGCAACCCTTGCTTACATCGCACTTCTGGGACAAAAGAAAACAGGATTTGAGGGTTCCTCTAGATGCTAGGTCACAGTCCCAAAGTTCCCAAAGTTGCTTCTGTGCTTCTGTGCAACATGGGAGTGTTTGTAGTGATTCAAGGACCATCTATGCTCTTAGATAGAACAACATAAAATGACAGAAAGGTGATTAACAACTTTCCTCTCCTCCTATTATTAATATATCCTGGCTATACCTATTTTCACTAGGTTAAGAAGATTCATTCTCTTTTTCTATTCAGTTAACTCCTCCAAGCCTTTATCGTCAGCCATCCTAAAAATTATCCTACCTCTCCCTTGCCACAAATCCTTTCACTCCTCTTCTTTTTTTTTCAAAAAAGGGTCTCCATTTCTCACTGCTTCTTGACCTCCAAGACCTTCACAAATCAGTCTCTTCCTCCTCCTGCTCATTCCCTAAAATGAATCCCACAATAGGAAGCTGAAAGACAAGTAAGGTCAAGATCAGTGATGAGGGGAGATAAAGCACTCTGTTTCAGCAACCTTTGGGTTAAGCCGTCTGAGAGAGGTGGCCCGGCACATGGGAATGGACTGAGTGGATTGATAATCACTGTGTCAGGGAGGTTGTCAAACACTGAACAAGATCTCCATGAGACAAGACGGCAAGTTTGAATAGACACCAGAGTGCAAATGTTCCAAAGACTAGATCAGGATGATATCCAGGGAAGGAAATGTTGCTAATGCCAAAGAAATAACAGTTTTAGCAGAAGAGAATAACAAGTCAGGGGAGGGAGGGAGCAGGGGGAGAGAAAAAGGGGAAATCATAGTCAACAGGAATGGATCAGAGATCCTAAGACCTTAAGATCTGGCCTTTTAGAGATCAATCATTCAAATCACCCTGGGCAAAGATTCTCCCAGGAGGTAAGCCTAACATTTTCTGCCTGGATATTGACATATTCGAAGGGTTTCACTCTATTGCACTCTTAAGACTTCAAACTGCCCTTCAAGACATGCATTCAGCAGACATTCACAGATGATTACAAGCATAGAGACTATCTGAAAACATTCCTAGTACAGAAACTAAAGAATTTCCAGTAGTTCATATGCTTTCCTACTCCTACTTCCTGGAAAACAAGTACAGCCTTCTTAGGAGCTGGTACATTACAAGTTATAGCAGTGCAAATGATGAAAATTTTCTCCCTTTGAGATGGCGGAGTGTATGGTTAGTGACAAATTTTTGCTTAAGATAATCCTGTAAGGACTCATATATACTTCTGCCACAATCATCAGGAAAAACAATAGTCATTAAACAGTTATTAACTACCTACATTCATGGATTTGTGTAAACCCCTTACTATCAAGACACTCTTTCAAGACATGCTTACAGCAGTCACCTGAGCTGTAAGCTCTACACTAGATTAATCTAGTTGTGCATGTTGCAATGTCCTCTTCACTCTCTTAGTTGCTAGAAAAATGTTCTACCACATCAAGGGTAACAGGATTCTTCTACGGGCAGGAGTGATGGAAGGTGCCCTCAACTGTTTAAGGAGGATGTCATAGTAGATGCTTAAGGTATCTTGCTACAAGTTTAGGAGCAACTAAAGGGAACCCTAAGCTTAGGGGCTGGACCAAGATTAAATTTACTCCAGACCATCTCCAAAGTTTCCTTTTACTCTCACGGCTATAAACTAGTACCTGCTGCTGACCTGAGCTGAAAACAAAGGATGGATGGAAGCAATACACAGCACATCATCCAGCTGAGTCGTTGTTAATAAAAGCTGGTGTTGCGTGACCACGCTAGCCCCAGGAGTTGGTGGACCTTTTTTTTAATGACCATTGAGGGTTGCAATCATGATTTGTTATACAAAGAATGGGAGTGAGAGCATATGGAGCATCCCTCCCTGGAAACCAGCGCAGAGGGTCAAGTAGAACAACAACGCCACGCGCTTTACCCAACGTAACGCTGGCTTTTTCTTATATTCTCCACAGACACAAACAAGCCAACAAGAGGCGAGGAGGGCTGCAGGGAGACCAGGAGGCCAAGGAAGTCACCATGTAAATGGCAATCTGACAGCAGGAGCAGCAGCTGGGGGCAACAACATTGTCCTTTTATGTTCCACAGTACTCTGCCTGCTAAGACACAAGCCTGCAGGAGTCTGCCCCTCCACAGTCCTCAGAGATGAGCCAGACTGGAACTACAAAAATCTCCTACAAGGAACAGCAAAGCCCAGACAAATGGCACAAGGAGGCCATCGGGTGCACACACAAAGGTGTATTTCACCTATTCCTCACGTCAGGTATCACAGGGGGTCTGCAAAACAGAGTGATCGCAATTATGACATTGGCAATTATCTACCACACAAACATTTAAAAACACAGGACAAAAAAACATTTTATTTTAAAGAAATACTATATTACTACATTAACTAAGCAAGACAAAAATATATGATGAACTACACTCAGGTAACTTGAGGGACATTGGACAAGGTTTAGGTTTTCACTGTGATGGCGGGAAGGTGCAACCACAGCCCCTCACTTCTTGGTTCCATCCATGGGATCCAGTTTACCCTGCCTACAGAGATGAGCTGGCTGTGTCTCTCCAAAAGTGCAGTAGGGCAGAAGAGGTGAGGGGAAGCCAGCATTTAAATACATCACCATCTGCTATGGAACCCTCAAGCAGTGTCTTTAGTATAGTTGATCTGAGGGCAGTTTGTCAGTCCTCTCTAAAACAATAAGAAGAGGCTAATAAACTGCCTAGCTTGGACACAGTGATGAGTGGGAGAGTAAAGAGAGAGAGGAAAAAAGAAAAGGTAGTAAATATTAGTATCAGATGTACGTAGTACCTAATGTTTTACATAAGGAGTGCTTTGCACTTAAAAACACTAAAATATAATTCGTAACACTAGTGAAAATCTCATTGTTCCCCAGCAAGATTTTGATCTTTTGAACAAAGCTAAAGAACTGTAGCAGTGGACAGCTAATGTCCTTCAATCTGCAGGTGATTACCATTTCCTTTTTCTTTTTTTTTTTTTTTTAATCTGTCTATATTTTGACCAAAAAGACCAAGAGCTGGTTCAGATAAATCCTACACAGAAGTAGGCTGACTGCAACTGTGGAAGCAAAGCAATCTGAGCAATGCAGGGTCTCTCTGCACTTACATATTAATGCCGAGGCAGACAAAAGCAGCACGAGAAATATAATACTATCACCACTGGACACGATGTATTTCTTCAGGGCATTTATGCATCATCGCTAGGAATATGCCTATTGTCCCACACTGAAGTGATGACTTATTCTGAGAACCCAATACCGATGTACCTCTGGGAATCACAGATGTTATTTATATTTTCAGTCGCTTAAAAGGATTAAAGTGTGTTTATTCTCAGTAATCTCATTTGCTGAGAGATCTGTATACAGGCATCAAGAGTATGCATTTTAACCCTATGGGGAGCGATCAGCAGAGCTCAGCTCCATTCAGATGCAGCTGCATCCTCAGCCTTCTCTTCAGAATTTGGAAACTCTGGAAGCCTCACCAGCCTGGCTATTTTCATTAAAACAATGAATAAATTACAGGTTGGAGGCACTCTCGATGAACTACCACAGGACCTCCGTTGACAGCAAGCTGTGCATACGGCCAAGAGATCCAGCTGAAAATTAAACTGCATGTCAAGTAGCCCAATCAATATAATAATTGCCCCAGGCTGCAACAAATTACTGTCTTTGGGCGAAGATGTGCAAGCACAGCACCAGGCTGCGCGGCACATCTTGTGCAGCAAGGAATTCATAAGCCACACTTATGAACCCACTTAGGAAATGAAAAATGTACCAAAGTGCTTGGGTGGTGGCAAAAGGTGCTCTTAGACACACGACTGAGGTGTGCATCTGGGATTATGATCAGTGTAATAACAGCCACAGGCTGCAAGGAATCGCAGACGCAGGAGTGCTGCACATCACACACTGCAGCCCGGGCTGCATAGTGTAAGCCATATATATACACATTAAAAAATAAAATAAATAAATAAAAATAAAAAGCAGAAGTTGTTGCTAAGCGTGCGATTCCTGCGTGGACTCGCTAACTGTCGGTATTTCTGCCCCGAGGCTGCGCTCCCCACTTTGCTACCGCCCGCTCGCCGCGGGGTCCCGCTTCCCGCCGCATCCCTCGGCGCGCAGGGGGAGCCCCGGGGGGTCCCCGCGGGCGGGCTCGCTCCTTACCGGTCTCTTTGTCCTGGGCGGCCTCCAGGTGCAGGTCGCTGAGGAGATGCTCCAGGATCTTCTCGGGCGTCCCGGACACCACCACGTATCTGTCGGAAAGCAGAGAGTCCACAGAGTCATCCTCGGTGGAGGACTGCGAGCGGCTGCTCCACTCGTCCTCGTCGTCCTCCTCGTCGATGTACTTGAAGTAGGGCACGTCGAAGGTGGGCAGTGGCCCCGGCGCGCGCCCGCGGGAGCTGCCCATGGCGGCGCCCGCCGCCGAGCAAGGGGCGCTACGCGCGGCCCGCGGGGCTCATAGC